>JBBPKR010000231.1:0-13855 GCA_038089375.1 Pseudoaustroboletus valens | reverse complement strand
TATAGGGTATCGTAACGAGTTCAAGCGGAGCTTGAACTAGTTTAGGGCCGGTACCATGAGTCAACACGAGTCAGAACGAGTCATACCGAGTCAGTGGATATAAAAGGAACTACGAGGCTATGCGTAAAAGAGCATAGCCGAGGAGGGCAGTGTCTGTGATGGGAAATGAGTCATAAATAAGTAGCACTGCCTAGAAGGCAGTGGTTGGCACAGGAGAGGACATAGGAGAAGGTGAGAAACAGAAGTATTGGTGCCACTCCGCCGGGGAGCAGTCTTGTGCGAGCGCGGCGTTCCAGTCGTCCTCGTCGATGACGGGGGAAAAAGGGGAGGGGGTATCCTCAACCGTAACAGATTCAAGTACTATGCCACACAGCAATAACACACCTGGCCTCCCTTGTCTCCTCCCATCCACTCCCTTCACTTGTAACAAGAGCAGTTTGACAATACATCTGCTGCTACCGCTCTTCTCTGCACCACCTAACACACACTTTCAACCTCAAACCTACTAGTATTGAATCCATTGTACCCCATTGATGCTGCTCAAATGCCTCTCTATCATATGCCACACACATAGCACCAACCAAGGAACAATCCCAAGTGGAACATGATGTGGACCTGTCCAGAATCAGAATATACACTGATGGGTCCATGATTAGTGAGGGGTAGGAGCCTCCACAGTCCTCTACAATGGCAGTGCAACACCATGAGTACTGCAATACCACCTAGGCACTGACAAGGAACACACAGTATATGAAGCCGAGGCGGTAGAACTGACCCTGGCAGCCCAACTCCTTGCCGCTGAATCACACCTGGATTTCTCAATATATATATATATATGTGGACAACCAAGCAGTTATACAATCTGGTGACACACTCACAATGAAATCAGTGTTAAACAAAGTGTAGTATACTCTATAAGTAGAAAATCTCACATGCTCTGTTCACTACAGTTAGAACTCAGCTAGTCTGAATTTGAATAGATCTCTTGACTTTAAACCACCACCACCGCTTTAGCAAATACAAGCCCAAGCTCCCAGGTAAGTAGGTAGTCCCTGCTATACCCTATACACTTGTTTCAATAGGTTATGAGCCCTGGGTAGCACAGCTGTGCAAATTTTGCTACTAACCTACCCTGGAGAGCTTGCTCTTGCCCTCTCTTTCCTGTGCACTTGATGTACCAGAAATGATGGTTAAATGGCACTGTTCCTGTGTGCTAGATGCACTGGAACACCCTGCCAAGTCATAGATCCTATGGGAAGACTATGTCACCCCATAGTTCTAGGGCTCTGAGTGCCTGGTGTGCAATATTTTTGCCCTTTCCTTCTCTCTTTCAAGTTAGCAGAGTTACTGATGTCTCATCCCAAGACCACCTTTACTATGTCTACCAATGCCAAGTCCTCCTTCAATGTCATCCCTGTCCTTACTGGCCCCAATTACCTCCTCTGGGAGAGTAAGATTAAGGCCTATCTCTGCTTCTCTGGTCTCTGGACCACTGCCTTTGTGAAGGCCAAGCCTACTTTAAATACGGAGGACCCTCATACCTCCCAGAAGGCCATCAACTCCTGGCTCAAAGCCAACAACAAGGCCATGGGTGCCATTCTCCTAAGGACCGATGCCAACATCACCCATTCCCTTTCCTCCTATGACACTGCCCTCTCTATGTGGGACCATCTGAAGGACCTATACTCCAAGCCCAGTATCACCCTGGTGCATGTAGGGTTCAAGGCCATGCTGGATATCATCATCCCAGACAACAACCATCCTGGGCCTGCCTTCAACAAACTCGCCGCCCATTTTGATCATCTTAGGGAATACCAATACTCTGTCAATAACTGACTCCAGCTCATGATTGCCCTGGCCAAACTCCCCTCCTACCTTGCCACCATGGGCCAATTCCTTAACTCCACTGCCATTACTTTTGCGGATGAGCTGGCCACTGCTGTCAATGCTCAGGTGAAAAAAGACATAATGTCCTTGGCTAAACTAGCCAACATCGCCATTGCTTACTGGCAACAACATGTCACTCAAGGGAGAAACCACCAGAGACCCAGGAACCAGCAACAGGTGAAGAAGAACAGTACTGTTAGATGCAAAGATAATGACCCACAGTTTCAACAGCAACAGCAGGGTCAAGGCAACAGTCAGCCTGGAGCTGACAATGAGAAGAAGAAGCAGCAATACAGACAACACTCTACCAAGGGAAAACAGAAGCAAGAGGCCACCAAGCCCCATGCTCATTTTGCAAATGACCCACAGGCATCTTTTGCCTTCTCCTCCCTCACCTCTTCTGACGCTTTTCTTCCACCAGCACCTCCTGGCCATGTCCCCATTGTAGTTGATTATGGCCACCATACTTCCTGATGCCGACTGTTACGATCAACCATAATGCATAACACATGACACAACCAGTAGTGTCAAGTAATGTACCAAGGGGTTATGGTGTCAAGTGGTACCCTTCTCTCACTGAGGTGAGCGACGGCTGTAGACGACAGCGGCCGTGGCAGGAAGTCTCTGAAACTCCCTTCAACGCAGGTGGTGTAGGACGGTGTCCTAGAAGCAGACCTGGAGAGGTTCAGCTCTCACTGACAGAGGTTCCCTACTTAGAGATAGGAACGGCCCTCGATGACGAGAACGGCAATGATGTTGAGGAGTCTAAGGCCCGGCTTAGACTAGAGGATGGGATAGAAGGAATCGACCAACAGACTTGAAACTATGTGGTATTGTGTAGATCAAGGTTAGAGATACAAATATGAGAGAGAGGGGTTTATATAGGGTATCGTAACGAGTTCAAGCTCCGCTTGAACTAGTGTAGGGTAGGCACTACGAGTCATATTGAGTTAGTGATATAAAAGGAACTATGAGGCTATGTGCAAGAGAGCATAGCCGAGGAGGGCAGTGTCTGTGACAAGAAAGAAGTCATAAATAAGTAGCACTGCCTAGAAGGCAGTGGTCGGCACAGGAGATGGCATAGGAGTTGGCAAGAAATGGAAGTATTGGTTCCACTCTGCCAGGGAGCAGTCTTGGGCGAGTGCAGCATTCCAGTCATCCTCATTGATAATGGGCGAAAAAGGGGAGGGGGCATCCTCGACCATAACAAGAGGAGGTGGTGAAGGAGGGGGAGTTTGAGTTGGGCGATCGAGAGATCAAACCCCGCGTCAAAGAGGGCATCAAGGAATGCGAGTCTAAGCTCAGCGATGACGTTGGTAATGATGGGAAGGGTGTTGGTGGAGTTGGGGAGGAAGGGGTTGGAATGCTCGGCAACAAAGACACTTGGCGACTGCCAGGCAGCCCGGGAGAAAAGGGATTGAAGTCCCGCAAGTTGGAGGTAACTGCAGACGAGGGAAGTGATGATGGGGTCTGACGTGAACTCCAAAGTGGTGCATAATGCAACCAAGGCTTCTCGGTCCTCGACAAGCGAGGCATAGAGGACACGACGAGAGGAAGGGGTGAGGGAGGCGAGTGCAGCATGGATGGATGGGTAAGAGTGGGGGATGATGGCCATAGGAGATCAAGAGTGGTTTGAGCTCTGCTACAATTTGTTTGCCTTTTTATATGCCAGCAGGATTGTCTTGGCGTTAGTAAGGTGGCGCTCGGGTTCCCATGTTCGTTCAGAAGCCGGATAGCCGGTCCAGTGCACGAAGTACTGCCTCCGAGATGGAGATCCGCAGTGATTGATAATGGATTCCACAGTAAATTCTTCTTCCGATCCGATGAGTTCGGGTGGTGGTTGGGAGAAGTTTGGTCCGTGTTCCGGGGTCTCGTTATAGGAGGAGAGAAGGAATGCATGGAAGACATCATGAATCTTCCATTGTGGGGGAAGTTTGAGTCGGAATGCCACAGAGGACACTACTTGAGTGATCTCGAGTGGACTGACACGTTTCGGGGAAAGTTTGCGGTTGGGAACCTGGAGTTTCAGGTTTTTGGCGTCAAGCCAGACCTTATCTCCGACGTTCCAGGGTTTAAATCGGGAGAAGACTTGTTCTTTCATTTTAAGTTGGGTGAGTTGGTGAGAGGCTTCTGCTTCTTTTTGAGCGGTTTTGAGAAGAGAGAGGCACTGTTCGAGGGCGGGGATATAGGTTTTTCCGAGCAGTAGATAGAAACAGGGCTCAAATCTGTAGAGGAGGGAGAACAGGGATTTATTGGTGGAGGAGTGGATGGTGGAGTTATGAGAGAACTCGGCCCAGGGTAGTAGGTCAAGCCATTTCATAGGCTGACCTTGACAGAAGATGTGGAGGTAGGTTTCTAACTCCTGATTGTACTGTTCAGTTTGCCCATCAGATTGGGGGTGGTATGCTGTAGAGAGGGCCAAATTGTATCCAGCGAGTTTGGCAAGCTCTCTAGTGAAGGCAGAGGTAAATTGTGGGCCCCGATCAGAGATGAGTTTTTCATGGAGGCCGAAGTGTTTGAATACATGATGGAAGAAAAGGTCGGCGATGCTGGCAGCATCGATAGTTTTGGAGCAAGGGGCAAGAATTACCCCCTTACTGAGGCCATGGTCAACCATGACCATAACAGAATCATAGCCACGGACCAGGGGAAGGTCGGTGATAAGATCCACTGAGAGGTGGGCAAAGGGGCAGGAGGTATGGACTGCCAACAGGACGGATGGGGGAACAGTGGGATGGGTTTGCACTTTATTGGCCTGGCAAACTGCGCAACCAGCGACGTACTTCCGGACAAAGGTAGCCATACCAGGCCACCAGTAGTCTTTGGAGAGGAGGGCGAGGGTACGAAGATGGCCACCATGGCCACCGGAAGGGGAACCATGAGCGTCCTCGATGAGGTGAGGATGGGCCAGGTCCGGGACGTATAGACGGGAGTGGAAATAGAGTCGGCCATCAGTGTAGGTCCAGTCGGAAGGGGAGGACCGGAGAGGGAGGGAAGAAGACTCCGAATGGAGTTCCTTCAGATAGGTGAACATGAGAGGGTCGGATGGGGAGGACTCTTTAATCTGTTCCGCAAGTGAGAGGTCGATGGAGTTAACATGATGCGCAAAGGCATCATCTGGTAGTAGCTGGACATCTGCATTGTCTGAGGAAGTATCCACGGAATCCTTCCGGGACAGGGCATCTGCAGGGCCCATCTGGGTACCCGGGGAAGCACGATAGGACAGATCGAAGTCCTGGAGGAAAAGGAGCCAGCATGCTTGGCACTGGGAGAGTTTTCGAGGGTCCTTAAAGTAGGTGAGGTTCTTGTGATCCGTAAGAACCGTAATGGGGTGGGCGGAACCCATCAGATATTGCCACCATTCTTCAAGACCATGGATGACCGCGAGGAGCTCGCGGTCATAAATGTCGTAGTTCCACTCCACTGGGGAGAAAAACCGGGAGAGGTATCCACACAGGTGGAGGTCTCCGTTGGAATTGGGTTGCATCAGCACCCCTCCGGAGGCTGTTAAGGAAGCGTCCGTCATGAGGGTAAAGGGTTTGGAGGTGTCCGGAAAAGCCAACACTGGTTTGGACAGGAAGGCCTGACGGAGTGATGCTACCGCAGCATCACAGGTCGGGGACCAGGCGAAGGAAACACTCTTCTTTGTTAGGTCGATAAGAGGTCGAGCAATATCCGAAAAGGAGGGGATAAAGTGATGGTAGAAGTTGCAGAAGCTGAGGAACGACCGGACTTCTTTAACAGAGGAGAACGGGGCGGACCAGTCCGCGATGGCCTTGAGTTTGGTTGGATCCATCTTGACTCCCTCGCCACTAACGACCATGCCGAGGTACTCCACCTCCTCGGCTGAGAAGGTACACTTTTTGAGTTTGAGGTACATGGAAAATTCGCGGATGCACTGAAGGACTTTGCACACCTGTTCCTCATGAAGGGAGCGGTCGGAGATGGAGTGGATGAGGAGGTTGTCCATATAAATGATCAACCATCCTTCAGCGATATAATCACCGAAGTGATCATTCATGAAACATTGGAATGTCGCCAGCGAATTACACATGCTGAAGAACATGACGTTAGGCTCGAAGAGGCCAAGGGGAGTGATGAATGCCGCCTTCCAACGGTCTTCCTTCTTGATCAAGATGTTGTTGTATCCCCAACGCACATCAAACTTGGTGAAGAGAGAAGAACCCTTAAGTTTGTCGATAAGGTCAGAGATGAGGGGGAGGGAATACATGTTCTTGATCGTGTGGGAGTTGAGATAGCAGTAGTCCTGGCAAGGGCGAAGTTTCTTGCCATCTTTCTTCTGGACGAAGAAGAAAGGGGACGCCTGCAGGGACTTGGAAGGGGAAATCTTTCCAGACTTCAGATTTTCATCAACAAACTCCTGACAGGCTTTGAGTTCAGCCGGGTTAAGAGGGTAGTTCTTTGCTCTTTTCGGAATAAAAGAGTCGGAGAGTTCGATCATATGATCATATGGTCGGGACAGGGGTAACTTGGTGGTGCCTTCTTTGGAAAACACATCGGAGAAGGAGGTGTAGGTGTCAGGGAGGGTAACCGCCTCTGAGCCAGCTTGTTGGGCAATAGTGGTGGACAACATAGTCTGGGCAAGTTCCACAAATGGTGGGGATCCAGGAGCATTCAACAGAGAACGTCTGAGGAGACCTTTACGATTTAGAGGCATCGAGTAGCATAAATATTTGCTGTAAAGGCTCCGAGAGATGTCGGCTTCCTCTCCCTTGCCAATTTCCTTGGCAAGGTAGCGTTGGTGGTGAGACTGGGGATGATCATCCCGAGTGTTGTGGTAGTCTTCTGGGGAAAGCTCCACTTTCCCGTCCCGCCATGAGATCTTTGGGTCCATCAATCTCAGCCATGGGAGGCCTAGAAGGAGGTCGTCCTTGCCCTGTCCAAGGACAAGGAACGTTTGTTGTTCCATGATGCTGCCATAGTCAATGATTAGTCGAGCTTTGTGGGTGATATTGCCAGCTTTGTTGAGAGTACTGTCAATGTTCTGGGCTTTAACAGGTCGAGGAAGAGGGGAAGTGGGCATGTGATGTTGATCAATGATACGACAATTGATGAAGCATCCAGTAGCTTCACTATTGATCAACGTGGTGATGCCAACATTTTGCCCTGGATTCTTGCTGGAAATAATGGTGACCGGAAGGTGAATAGAACTAGCCTTCATTCCAGCAATAAATACAGGGGCAATCGTAACTGAGGGTCCAGATGCCAGTTCTGGCCCTCCTTCTAAAAATCCTTTCCGGTTTGAACGAGGTCTGAGGCATCATCTTCGAGAAGATGAATGTCTTCTACTTCATATACCATCCTAGGATCGTCTTCATTGGCTTTCCAGATAGAGTTCCCGTCCTTGTCTTTGGCAGGATCGAACACAGCATTGATCGCTTTGATAAGTTGTGCCTTATTATATCCTTTGGATTTGGCAATCATGTCGTACAGGTCAACATTGACCACAACATCTTTTGGGGTAGAAGGTGGAGTGGTAGCCTGTACCATCCGTACTTGGACCCTCGAGGTTGAAGTCCGCTTCTTTACGTTGGGGGTATACCCTGGGTGATGTTTGGTAGAACAGCCTTGCTTCTTATAGATGAAGCATCTCCTTTCTCGGAATAGACGGGCTCACTCTCCTGGTTCGAGAGTGAGGTGATCTACATCCATGGCATTGGGATCCTGTCGGAAGGAGGATCCTCCGTAGGAAGTGTGGGGACCACGTCGAAGTAACCGGATTCGTTTGAGTCCTCCTTTGATCTCAGACGCTTTAGTGAAGAGTTCCTCAATGGTTTTAGCAGTTTTGAGGACTCTGGAGAGTGTAAGCCGCTCCGCAATCTTGCTATCTAAACCTCTGAGGAACCATTCTGAGAGGGCGGGAACATCGGTAATCTGAGATCAGGTGGAGAGAAGGGAAAAGTTGGAGATGAACTTTTTGAATCCTTTGGGGTCGTGGGTATCCTGGTTTAGGGATCCGAGTTCGACTTGGGCTTGGGAGATCGAATTGTATGGGGAGAAGGTTGTCAAGAAAGAGTCACTGATCTTCTTGAGGGTAAACTAGTTGTCTGGCACTTTGTTGATGACGATCTTGGTGAGCCAAGACTCAGCAAAGGCTTTTCCACGGCCTTTGATC
This sequence comes from Pseudoaustroboletus valens, assembly GCA_038089375.1. Taxonomy (NCBI): domain Eukaryota; kingdom Fungi; phylum Basidiomycota; class Agaricomycetes; order Boletales; family Boletaceae; genus Pseudoaustroboletus; species Pseudoaustroboletus valens. The sequence continues at coordinate 5,832 of JBBPKR010000231.1, read as the reverse complement.
ATATGGTTGAGGAGTACCACCACCTTGGTGGACTCCGTCCAATGGTTATGAAGGGCAAGGTAAGCCCTCATCGCTAGCAGCCATCTGGTAGCATCCTGTGGCTCACTGGAAAACTCTTCGGGGAGGGCAGCTTTAATCTCGGTAGTCATACTGGTAGAAATGGGGGTGGGGATGGGTTTGTCGATATCTTCAGTGGGTATAGGATGGGACGCAGCGAGTATTCCTAGGGCAGCAGAGATAGTGGAACAGAGTTGTTCTCTGTCAGGTTCGTTTATGGTGGAGTCTCCTTCATCTCCTACTTCTTTGTCGTCTTCCTCTTCGTCAGCTTCTTCGTCAGCTTCTTCCTCAGGAGATGGTAGCTCTGAGGTAGTAGCCCAAGGGGTAGAACAATTGGATGATGGAAGAGGAGGGGGGTGGGGTCGAGGGGAGGATTGGAAGGGGTTTTCCCAAGGACAAGCAGAGGAGTTGGTGGGTCCTGCTCTGGAGATTCGACGAGACATGATAACGATGAGGTGTTGCTCAACTTAGAGCAACGATGATGAGAAGGGGGTAGAAACCTAGGCGTGGAGAGCACTAGGAAAAGAAAACCTTGATCTTTTGTTATGATCAACTGTGATGCATAACGCGTGACACGACCAGTAGTGTCAAGTGATGTACCAAGGGGTTACGGCGTCAAGCAGTACCCTTCTCTCACTGAGGTGAGCGACAGCTGTAGACAACAGCGGCCGTGGCAGGAAGTCTCCGAAACTCCCTTTGACGCAGGTGGTGTGGGATGGTGTCCTAGAAGCAGACCTGGAGAGGTTCAGCTCTCACTGACAGAGGTTCCCTACTTAGGGATAGGAACGGCCCTCGATGACGAGGACAGCAACAACGTTGAGGAGTCTAAGGCCCGGCTTAGACTAGAGGATGGGATAGAAGGAATCGACCAACAGACTTGAAACTATGTGGTATTGTGTAGATCAAGGTTAGAGATACAAATATAAGAGAGAGGGGTTTATATAGGGTATCATAACAAGTTCAAGCTCCGCTTGAACTAGTGTAGGGTAGGCACTACGAGTCATATTGAGTTAGTGATATAAAAGGAACTACAAGGCTATGCGCAAGAGAGCATAGCCAAGGAGGGCAGTGTCTGTGACAAGAAACAAGTCATAAATAAGTAGCACTGCTTAGAAGGCAGTGGTCGGCACAGGAGATGGCATAGGAGTCGGCAAGAAATGGAAGTATTGGTTCCACTCCGCTGGGGAGCAGTCTTGGGTGAGCGCAGCATTCCAGTCATCCTCGTTGATAATAGGCGAAAAAGGGGAGGGAGTATCCTCAACCGTAACACTGACAGTCAATTTAAGGATCCTGTCCCAGACCCATGGTGTCTCCTACCATAAGGAGCCCACCTTCCCTTATACAACAAGGGCTTTTGATTTGACCAAGAGCCTTGGTGCTCACCCCTCTCTACAGGTCCTTCACTGCCTAGACAAGGTTGCCAACAGAAATTATCCTATTGATCAGTCTATCACTAGCCACCAAGAAAGGAGTCTCATGGACAGGATGTCCTTGAGCACTTTTGGGGCTGGTCCCTCAACCCCCCACTTCCAAGAAGTCTTTGACATAGAAGACGACTTTCCAGCAGAGCCTGGACCCTCTGTTACTGAAAAGATAAAAGCAATGGACAATGAGGATTGTGTTTCAATGGGAGAAATCATTTATGACAACTACCTTGAACACTACTGGGACTCTGGTGCTGCCTGTAAGCCCCTTTCTACTCCTCTCTACTCAGACACTGATGAGTGAAACTCGCCACAGAACGACCTTTTATATATGTTTTCATCTGTAGTAGATACCAATAAATCTACTATACCCTCTTTCTCAATGTGTGACAACTGTGAGAATGCTGCTAAACCTGCAAAGGATAAGCAAAGGGCTGATCACCCACCACCCGATATGTGGATCCTGAATTCAGGAGACTCATCACACTTCTTTGTTGAGTATAATGTGTTTACAACACCACAGTATACCCATACTGCAAATGGGAAAGCACCTATCTTAGGCATTGGCACTGTTCTTATACAGTATCAAAATGTGACTGTGTGATTATTACCAACCATTTATATGCCATCCTGCAATATCAAGTTGATATTCTTAGGGACTTTGTTGAAGGATGAGTGCTTAAGTGTTCAAACTGAACCTGGCCACCTTCATATCTATGATAAATATCACAAGAAAAGGTTGATGTCTTTTCACAACCATGGCAATGATACCATGTACTGGATGGAGCACCTGCTGTCAAACCACATGCTAGAGAATTCATCCTAGCTGTGGACTACCCTTTACTCCATCAGCACCTTGGGCACCCCTCTAAGGATGTCCTAAGAGCCGCTAAAAAGCATGTCAAAGATTTCCTTAATATCTCCATATCAAAAGAAGAGCCCGTTTGCTCTGGATGCCAACATGACAAGCAGACAAACAAAGTCTTCCCACAAAATAAAAAGCATGCCACTGCACCTTTTGAGTTGATTCATTGTAATCTCAAATCCTTTGAGATCGAATCATATCATAAGTACAAGTATGCCATTGTTTTTTATAATGACTATACCTCTTCTGGGTGGACAGCCTGTATAAAGACCAAGAATAGAGCTCTCCATGTGATAAAACAATTCATTGCTTTTGTCTGGACACAATACAATACCCAGATTTGGGAATGGATGTCTGATGCAAGGGGAGAATTCAAGTCTAAACAATTCATTGAGATGTTGTGTGACAATGGCATTAGAATTCGCCAGTCCATCCCTTATACTCCCCAGCAAAATGGTAGAGCAGAGCAATTTATTCACACTTTTATGGACAAGGCACAGGCGATGTGATTATACATATGCTTGCCTCCCTGATTTCTATTGGGAGTTTGCTTTTATGCATACTACCCACATTTATAACAGAACACCAATTCGAAGGTTAAACTGGTGAACACCCCTGGAATTACTCTCTGAGGAGAAACCTTCCATAAGTCATCTAAGAGTTTTTGGCTGTGGTGCTTATGCACACCTCTCCACTGATACTCAGCCTGGAAAACTGGCACCTAAGTCACAACTCATGATTTATCTTGGTACATCCACTAAACATGAGAGAAATTTCCTCTTTATAAGACCATCTGGATCTCTTCACACTATCTTTAAGGCTGTGTTTGATGAGAACCTCTTCCCCAGATGTAAGATTGCTTGACCTCATAAGCCTTTGAGTGATCCTAGATCTCCTCATCAAGATGTTCCTCTTCTGCTGGACCCTTTGTCTGACTCCAGCTCATCCTCTTCTGAGAATGATTCCTCCTCTTCTGAGAGCAAGCCTTACCCTCCATCTCGACCACATACCCCTCCTAATCACCAACCACCTGCAGCTATTCTGCCTCCCTTGCCTGAGTGCCCATAGTATCTTTGTAGGATTTCCCCATGACCAGGCAATGTGTATGGTGAAAATAAACACTCCATCAAGCAGATTAAAGATATTGAGCAACTGTCAAAGTGGAAGAAGCTGATAGGTGATAAGCCTGGCCCCTCCAAGCTTGCAGACTCACCCAATCCTCCTGATGCTATGCTCCCCTTTCCTACTCCTTCTAAGGATGATATGGAGTATCTAGTGCAGGAAGAGGAAGATGCTTTGGTTTCGTTTCTCTGCTCCAAGGCTTTTCCTACTCAGGATACCAAGCCTGATTATCACAATTGAACCTATAGGGACATTCTGCAACTTCCTAAAGATTAGCAAGAGATTTGACGTTAAGCCTGTCTCACTAAATTGGAAGCTCTCAAAAAGAGAGATGTTTTTAAAGTAGTCGATAGACCCAAAGACTGCAAGGTCATCAAAAATAGATAGGTCTTTGATGAAAAGTCTGATGGTCAAAAACATGCCAGATTAGTCGCCAAGGAATTCTCCCAAGTTGAAGGCATTGATTTTGACCAAATATTCAGCCCAGTAGTACATTTTAAAACTGTTCAAGCTATTCATGCACTTTGTGTATTAAATGAATGGTATAGGACTGCAATCAATGTACAGAAAGCCTATCTTTATGGCATACTGGATGAGGAAATATACATGGAATTTTCTAAGGGATTTATGCCTTCAAATATGAAAGGCAAATGCCTAAAGTTACAGTGTGCCCTTTATGGGCTTAAACAAGCTGGCTTAGCCTGATGGAAAGCACTCAACCAATCCATGACTGAACTAGGCTTCAAGCATTTCAAGTCAGATGCTGGCCTCTTTTGTTACGAATCCATTCATTTTCACCTAGCTTTTGCACGTGACTAGATCATGTGACCAGTCTAGGCCCTTATCTCTTATCTGCACGTGTACTTAATCTCCGTCGTCTTCTAGTTCTATTCACACGATCGTGAGAGTCATATACCCATATATAGTAATCCTTATCGTAGATAGTACCTGACACAGCTTGGTCTGTGTGCAGCATGTAGTAGTATATATATGAATGACATCCAACCGGACAAACCAGTTTTGTCCTTGTTGGGATTCCTCTAACGAGCGTGCCTCATCTTTAGTCTCGTCCTATCGACTTGGAGAGTGGGTCCTAGACATATTGTCTTAGAGTCGCCTTCATCTTTATCTATCACAGAGGAAAAGACATAGTACTCATGATTATATATGTTGATGATGCCATCTTTTGTGGCCCCTTAAAAGCTATGGTTGATAAAATCAAAGCTGCTTTTATGAAGAAGTGGGAATGCCATAATCTAGGAGATGCCACTGAGTTTCTCTGAATGAACATCCATCAAAAGGAAAAGTGTATTGCCCTTGAACAACACACCTACTTAAAGAAAGTATTTGAGCAATGCAGAATAATTAATGCTAAACCCACTCATACTCCTTTGCCTCAGGGATATTGCCCAGAGAAGAACCTATTTAAGGTTGATCTTGCTTTACAGACATGTTATCAGCAGATTATTGGTTCCTTACTCTATCTCATAATTGAAAGCAGACCAGACATATCCTATGCAGTTACACAACTTGCTAGAATGTCAGCCAACCCATCTCAAGAGCATCTAGATAAAGCTCTATACATTTGCTGATATCTAGTAGGCACACAAGACTATGAATTAGTCTATGATGGTTCTTCTGACACTGGCCACTTGGACATTACCAATGCTGACTGGGGCCAGGATAAAATAACCAGTCATTTCCAAACTGGCTTCATGCTTAAGCTGGCCAACTGTGTTTTTCTATGGAATTCACATTTACAAAAAACCACTGCTCTGTCTTCTACTAAAGCAGAATATATGGCTTTGAGCGATTGTTCTCACCAAGTCATTTGAATCAAATAAATGATGGAAGAACTAGGATATCAGCTGAAACCCATTCCAATCTGTGGTGACAATCAAGGGTCACTTTTTATTGTGTAAAACCCTGTCACTAATAAAAGATTCAAACATATTTGTATCAAGTACCACTATATCAGAGATGTAGTTGCTGATCACAAAGTTGAACTGTTCTATATTGCTGGAGACAACAATCCTGCCAATATGTTCACCAAGAACCTTGAACATGTCAAGTTCAAGTTTTACAGAAATCAACTTGGTCTTATATTCTCAAACCTCACCTTTAATTGAGCAAGTGATTTCCTCTTTGTGCTTGTAGTAGATATATGTACTATGTACTAAGCAAGGGGGAGTGTTGAACAAAGTGTAGTATACTCTATAAGTAGAAAATCTCACACACTCTGTTCACTATGGTTAGGACTCAGCTAGTCTGAGTTTGAATAGATCTCTTGACTCTAAACCACCACCACCACTTTAGCAAATACAAGCCCAAGCTCCCAGGTAAGTAGGTAGCCCCTGCTACACC
>JBBPKR010000230.1:0-13863 GCA_038089375.1 Pseudoaustroboletus valens | reverse complement strand
CGCAATCAAGCGTTGTTCTAGTCCTCCGAGAGCTCCAGCTGTGTGTCTGGATATCGAGACCCTTCTCCCTTGTCTTTGAACTCCAAGGAGCGGACTCTTCGTGAGCGATTCCTCCTTGGTCTAAGACCAGAACGCCGCTTCGCATAACAATAGTGAGCCAAAACCCAACCTGGTTCAACTCTTTCCAAGTAAGTGCTGGTTGAATCCGAATAGACTCGAGCAGGAAAGTGGGGATAGTGTCGGAAAGGGTCCAGAGTGTCATCTGGAGCAACATTCTGCCGTTGAACCACAAAAGATATCTTGCCATTGATATCAAATATATACTTGATGGAGCCTGGCACTGCTGGAAGACTATCGTTGCCACCAGCATGGTAAATGATGAGACTATTACTGACATGCGTAGAGTTTCTAGCATACACCACCCCATTGAAAAAGTAGCGAGCGGGGAGTGTCACATTGTGCTAAGATGTTAATGGCTGCAGATCAATGGGGGTCAGACGAGACAGAGTCTCATGGTTTTTTCCACTACATTCCCTATATTGTGAGTCACCAGGAGAGGTGAAGGCTTTGTGAAAAAGTACTTGACACTCTTTGATTGCAGGGAGGCATTCATCGCGGGCCAACCAAGCCTTCAGCTGGGCAGCTTGGACATAGGAGGTTAGAATCGTAGATTCCAATTGACCTGTGCAAGATTAATATTATTTATGAACTTCACATAGGCAGATTTGGCACGTACCAAATTTGTTGTTTGTCGGGAGATGCTGCAATTGGCCAATCAACCATTCAAAGGGGAAGCACCACCATGAGCATACCAGGCCAAACGAGATCAGGAACTGGTGGATGTGAATCGCCATGTGACCATTTGTACGATAAGGAGTGGATGGATGCACATTCTTCAGCCTTGAAAGCCAGGTAGCCATATAGAAGCGATATGCGATGGCATGCTCCCTAGTCATTAATCTGGCGCATGCAACATGGACCGCAGAGACAAGGGCCATTGTATGATCCAAAGCTTTGCACAACTGGAGCACGACGGCACTTGACTTGTGACTTGTACCATCTCCCCACAAGGTCACCAGTGCAAGGGGGAGATATACTGTGATCATAGTACGCCATTTGTCTGCTTTCAAACTGCCTGCACTCAGTGACCCAAAATTGTGAGGTACACTCCTTAGCCAGGAAGGAACATCTGCCATGCATATCACAGACCATATCTGCTCCAGAACTTCCAAAGTACCATATTTAGCCAATTGTGGATCTGAGGACCAAGGTTTATTTTTGCGCTAATCACTTATCATCAGACAACGATTGGCTGTCGGATAAGAAGAAATCCTATCCATTCAATAAGCACATTCACCCAGCTCGCCTTGGATATCCGACCTTTGGAAAGTGGTTGGCAGCACAAGTCATTGGTAACAAACTGCAATGACTTTGTGTTCTTTCCGTTGAGTCGTTTAATGAGCAAATTTATGCGTTCATTGATCCATGATTCATGGTTGCCATCTTCCACATGGAAGTCTGTCACTGAGGCAGTAAGAAGCATATGTATATCCTTCACTTGCTTAACTTCCTTAGCAGACATGTTGTCCCCAATGGGGTCAGGTTGTTGAAACTGGTGTACAAAAGCAGGTTGAAGTACGTCAGGAGCATGGGCAGAGGTAGTAGTCAGGCAGAGAACATCACAGATATGGAAGTTAGTGACCCCTTCGAAAATACAATGCATGACATTGACCACCAGTTGATGTGCTGGATCCCAGTACGGTAGCCTCCAGAGTGGTGACCAGCAGACACCATTTTTCATAAAGAGCTTGTCTTGTTCCACAGCAGAGCCCGCATTCTTGTAATCCTCTGCTTGATGTCGTAAGGTGTCCCTGTCCCGTAGCTTCCAGCAACTCACATCAAAATCTGTCCTCTCGAGAGTATTTAGGCCTTTGCAGTGACATATGCTGCAGTAAAAATGGCTTGAATGTGAAGCCATTTGAGCAGTTTTTCAAGCTGCTCGAAGATCGCAGACAACACAGGCAACTGCAGACCTAACTAGACGACCCATGGGATGAAGGGCTGTGCAACTGAAGAAGATCCCTTGCTTCCAACTGTCCACCATGTCATTGATTAAGGGTTCCAGGAAATGGTTGAGTTGGTCACCATGAGGTTCATGAGGTCCAGGGACAATCCCTACAAGGTACATGTTCTCAGGCTTGTAGCGAATATCCAGTGGAAAGTTAAGGCAGGCACAGGAGATTACCCCACATGAGGTAGCCACACCACGTGCGCGGACACCTTCTACATTGAAAAAGTCCACGTTGAGAGAGAAAGTGAGGCGTCCCTTGCCCTGCCTGTCAATGAAAAGGGTACCCAGTGACGGACCCTCAAAGGACCTTAAAAATTCACTATCCCAAATGTCCTGTGAACTGGTTGGTGGGGAACAGTTATTGTGAACAGCATCCATCAGCCGATCACAAGGTGCATCAATAAGGGCCTTGATTTCAGATCTGGAGAGGAGACCCGCCACATAGTCATGAAAGTGGTGATAGATGTATGGTTTGATAGGTGTGTGATCCTGTGATGTTTGGAGCAAGGATTCATTGCAAACAGGAAGCCATGGCATCGGCTTATTGTGGCAATGGCTAGGGTACTCCGGAGTGGTTGAACCGGTCTTGAATATAGACTTGTGAATGAAGCTACAAGATGGACAGGTAGCATATACCGTGGTCGCACTCTGGAGATTGAAGTGAGACAAAGCACTGCTGATGGTTGTCGTAACCTGTGCCATGACACACTCCCCAAGGTTGGATGTATTCCCTCCTTTTGGGTCCCGAAATGTAAATTGAAGCAGTAGGGAGATGAGCCCCATGATGAGATCAGACATGCATCGACTGATACTGAGGATAACAGAACAGAGCACCCCGAGAAATATGGACACTTGTGCGGCTTCATCGCAGCAGTCAACAGGATGATGATAATGGTGATCTGAAAGTCTCTACATCAGCAACAGTCTAACGGCGAAAGATGACATGCACATACCAGAATTATAGTAGATGGCTTCATCACGGCAATTGCCTGTTCGGAGTTCCCATACTTCAATAGTACAGAGAATAGCCCATACTCAGGCTAAAACGGTCTGCTTGCAATCCTGTACAGAAGGTTCACGACAGTTTACATTGTCCAGAGCTTCCATAAGAGTAACTATGTCCTTTTGAACCTTCGTAAGTGATTGACTAGATGTAGACATAGCAAGCGACATGGATATGATTTCCACATGCGATTTGATGGCGTCTAGCCGTAAGTGAGCTACAGCTGCACAGCAACTAAGCTTTCCCCTGGACAGATTGTGTGTGCCATCAGTAGTGTTGCCACAACTTTGACTTGAAGCTGACTCCAGCCAAGACCAGGTGCCTGGTTTAGCCAAACTGAACCGAGCTTACTAGCATCATGTCACCCAGCTAACTTCACTCAGCTAGTCGCGACTTTCCACTTCGGGCTGGCTAACTGGTTGCCATAAGCTATAGACTGCTGTAACCTGGGAGTCAGCCTAGAGGCGACACTGTAACCTGTTGCACCAGTGTAATTCACACCACTGCTACTCGGTGCTAGAATCTAAATAGTGTATGGTACCAGTAAGTACTACCTAATAGATACTACCCATAGTATTATCACATCGTTTGTTGCAGACCGTAGTCGTCGTGTCATACAGTCATAGACTCGTACACCATCACTTCATTCCTCCTTGTTAGTGGTACCACTGCATCATCATGTCGTGGGCCTCGTGGCACTGTGACATTGCATTGAATTCGAGCCTGTTATGGTCAAGAATACCCCCTCCCCTTTTTCGCCCGTTATTAACGAAGACGACTGGAATGCCGCGCTCGTGCAGGACTGCTCCCCGGTGGAGTGGGCTCAATACTTCTGCCTCTCCTCTTCTCCCATGCCGACCACTGCCTTCTAGGCAGTGTTACCTATTTATGACTCATTTCTTATCAACAGACACTGCCCTCCTCAGCTATGTTCTCTTATACATAGCCTTGTAGTTCCTTTTATATCACTGACTCGTTATGACTTGATAGTGCCTGCCCTACACTAGTTCAAGCTCCGCTTGAACTCGTTACAACACAGTATATAAACCTCTCTCTCTCGTATTTGTATCTTTAACCTTGATCTACACAATACCACATAGTTTCAAGTCTGTTGGTTGATTCTTTCTACCTCATCCTCTAGTCTAAGCCAGGTCTTAGACTTCCTCAATGTCATTGCCGTCCTCGTTGTCGAGGGCTGCTCCTATCCCTTGGTAGGGAACCCCTGTCAGTGAGAGCTGAACCTCTCCAGGTCTGCTTCTAGGACATTGTCCTACGCCACCTGCATCGAAGGGAGTCTTGGAGACTTCCTGCCACAGCCACTGTCATCCACAGCCGTCGCTCACCTCAGAGAGAGTAGGGTACTGCTTGATGCCGTAACCCCTTGGTGCACCACTTGACACTACTGGTCATGTCACACGTTACGCGTCACAGTTGAACATAACAGAGCCATTGTTGTCGCATCGTCAATGCATCATCGCACTGAGTTGTTGTGCTAGGAAGGAAGGGTGAGGACAAAGACAAAGATGAGCATGAGGTGTACTCACCACAACTCAGTTCATTGCACCATCCTCGTTCTCGTTATCCTCGCATCAACATCACGTCGTGGCATGCCCTTACGTTAGTTGATGTGTCGTGTCATGGTGCCACATTGCATTGTTGGCATTCTTGTGATCTTCATGTCCAAGTTGTTGTTGCATTGTTGCTGTGTCGTCAGTCGGCATCGCATTGGTGCCATATTGTCGAGTTGTCGTCCAGCCGACACTAAGTGAAGAGTGAGGATGGTGCGGACAAGGATGAGACATACTCACCGCGACCCATCATCATCGTGCTGAGTTGTTGTCAGCGTCATGGTGCCATCATTTGTTGTTGTTGCATCATGGCATGCTGTAGCATCTGTCATTGTGCCATGCACGTTGTGTCGTTGTCGTTATTGTCATGGTCGCGGTGGTGCCAGCATGCTGCATCGTTCATTGTCGTTAGATGGTGGCGCACCATCACGTTGGGTTATTGCGTGAGGGAGAAGGGTGCGGATTGTGAGGACAAGAGCAAGGCATACTCACTGTCATCATTGCATTGTCACGCTGAGTCATCGCATCATCAATGTATTTGTCAACGTGTTGATGTGTCGTCATACTGAGTTGTGGCAAGAGTGAACAAGGGTTAGAAATCTGACGATGGTGAGGATGTTATAGGCATACTCACTGTCCCCGTCATTGTTGTTATCGCATCATTGTTGTTACTGCATCGTCAGTTGGTGTTGTGAATCGTAATCGTGCAAAAGCCAGCCTACTACAGCGGGATATCTGAAAAAAAAAATTGAGAGTTTCATCTCAGAGGGGAGTAAGAGCATGCACTGCAAGCCTCAAGAATTAGCTGAGACTCGAGAGTGGCTGCCTGGTGCCTGGGTTGTTGGATTCATTTGCTCTGCCATGTGTCAATGTCAATGTCCCTCTCGCCACTTGGAGGATTATTAGAACCTTGTTAGCCACATGCTGTCCCCGACACAACAAGACAAACTGGACAGGGTAAGATAGGGGAGCGGGGATACAGATGCACAAGCATCATGAAGGATAGTGAGGACAAGGCAGTGCAAACGCTATGCTCTCGACAGAAGCAAGGTGTTCCAGTCAAAACATATTATAGTGCTAAGTCCAAGTTACAAGATGAAAATAACCTGTGCTTCATGCAGATAAAACACGACAATGGAATCCATATGCCAATACAAGTAGCAGGTGCTAGGTAACTACATATTCACCCTCAAGAAAAGACCTTGACTCGCCCACATGGATTGCCATCACCTTCCGTCAGGGTGATTGCGTCTAGGGCTGCAGTTACTGCCTTGTCACTACTACCCTCCATCATGAGATCACCAAGTAGATCCTCCTCGACCTCATTTGTGAGCATCTTGGCCTCCATTGTCTGCCAGTATTGACCGAAATTAACTTGTTCTTGTTTTAATGAGAACTTCAGTAGTTGTAATGCTTCCATAAGGCCCAAGCTAATACAGTTTCATTTCTTCGTATCGGTTTCTGTGCTGGACAAAAATATGCGTTCACAGGGGACGGAGGAAGGTTGGATGGGAAGATAATCCATCGCCATGTGATAGATCGTGGGGAATCTTGCTCGCTCGAGCTGCACCCAATGCCAACAGTGAGTTATGATTCATTTAGCACACGATTGAATTGCTCACCTCCCAGAATGCGAGTATGTCCATACTATCCGGGTCACTGGTTGTCGCAATGTACAAGCCAAACTCTTCTTTGACCGACAACGGTCTGTGTTCTTGGGTGGGTATCTCCATCACATCCAGGCCATATACTGATTCCAGGTCCATGTATGTGGGTCGCATGATTGCAGGAGTTTGCTGAGAGTTTGGAGTGGGATACTTCGTGCAATACTGTTCCATCTGGGAACGTATATAATGAGAACATCTAACATTCAGAAGAATCATTACTCACTATTTCCAAGATACTTGCTTTAACAGAGGAAATCTCGTTTCCCCACCTGCACTCCACCCATGAAAACCGTATAACAGGGTGAATAACTTGGAGTGTGAACAATAAGTTAGCACTGTTGGTATCCAGAAGGATTGTACTTATACATTGCCACAATATAAGCATCATTGCCACACATCAATCCATAATACCGTTCTGCATATGCCAGCCCTTCACTAAGAATTGGACCGAATTGGGGGTTTGCGGTGGACAACGACATGTGCTTCCACTTTTCCAGGAACGTCTCATATGCAGGTAATGCTCCACCAAGTAAAGGAATTCGCTCTGAGGTCATTGTGTGATGGGCCATGGCAGGTGCCTGCAAACAATTTGTTAGCATGGAATGCGTACACTGAAAAGTTGTTGTCACATAAAGAACAAACTCGAGATCTTGTAGTACTTCCCAATGCATTGGTGCCAACTTCTGGAAGGTTAAATTTGTGTTTCATGGTGTATTTACCCAAAGATTGAGTGCCTATATGAAAACTTTCAGATATGACTTTAATGGTAATTTGACCACAAATCTGGCATAGTGTACGCAGGCGGTTGATCATATAATAGGTAGAGTCCCAGTGAGTCCCAACGTCATGGAGAAGTTGAATGATGGGAAGCTTCATGGGCATGCCGTTCTTCAAGAATAGTTGGTTTTCATTCCCAGACTTGATGGTTTGCTGGAAGTTCCATTAACGTTGACCCGAATTACGGACACATCGTATGGTCTCCCTTCCACACTGTATCGGGTCCTCTTGCAGTGCCTTGATGTAGTCAACTTTCTTCAAAACATGTGGTGCATTACCCCAACTCCTGGGAACATCGGAAAAGTCTGCGCGAGAGTATTTGTTCATGACATGTTGCACGCAAATATTCATAATGTGAGGGAAGCAACGCATGCGACGAGCTTTGGGATCAAATTCGAACTCATGCTCATCCTGTAAGATCTGTGCAAATACTGATAGGGCAGTGTCGTTATTCGTAGCGTTGTCCATTGTAAAGTGACCGATCTAGCAGTACGTTAGTAGTAGTCTAGTAGATAACGAATGGGCCGAGTATAATTTACAAACCTTGTCCATTGGTATCTCGGCCCAGTCAATTAGGTACAGGATAACTCAAGCGATTTCCTCACCCGTGTGTGCACCAGGAAGATTGTGGAAGGCGATCAATGCGGTCCTCATATTGAGTTGGTTAGAACGTTCACCCAATGAGTCTTGGCTGATCCAGTGGGCTGTGATTGCAATGTATGAGTCGAGCTTGCTGGCAGACCATATATCCGCTGTAAACGAGATTGCTCCAACAGCCCTCTGAAGCAAAGCAAACATCAGCGACGTCATAGTGAGAAATGATCGATCATAAACCTTCAGTTCATTTTTGAGCTGCCAGAATTTCTTTCGACAGTGATGGAGGATGAGCTCGCAAGTCTTGGTACGATGAGGGATATCAGTATCCAGCAGATCATGACGAAAAAATAAGAGCAGTCAGTGAAATTGAGAACGTTCCATCACATAGATGGCCTGATCCGCACCCAAGTCAAACGAATCATGTTAGCAAAGTGGTAAACCAATTTACCTGGTCATCAACAATGATAAACTCAACGAGAAGTTCTTGCAGGGTTTCTACAGAGTACTCTGGGAGATTTGCACTGTTGTCAATCCTAGGTCACGCTCTGATATGGACTCTGTCGCCTTCTCCAGGGGGGGGGCAGAGGTGGCACTGGTTGAGTGCTTGTCAAAGAGTATTGTATGTGTAACCCCTGTTGAAGGCAGTCTTGATTAATGTAGCATGTAAGGGCCATTGACACTCTTCCATTTTGTCGAGGTAAAGAAGGGGATGGGTCAAGTCTAGGTGGCCGCTGTTACGTTCGACCATGATATGTAACGTGTGACATGGCCAGTAGTATCAAGTGATGTACCAAGGGGTTACGGCGTCAAGCGGTACCCTTCTCTCACTGAGGTGAGTGACAGCTGTAGACAACAGCGGCCGTGGCAGGAAGTCTTCAAGTCTCCCTTCGACGCAGGTGGCGTAGGACGATGTCCTAGAAGTAGACCTGGAGAGGTTCAGCTCTCACTGACGGAGGTTCCCTACCTAGGGATAGGAGTGGCCCTCGACGTAGAAGACAGCAATGACGTTGAGGAAGTCTAAGGCTGGGCTTAGACTAGAGGATGAGATAGAAAGAATCAGCCAACAGACTTGAAACTATGTGGTATTGTGTAGATCAAGGTTAAAGATACAAATATGAGGAAGAGGGATTTATATACTGTATTGTAATGAGTTCAAGCGGAGCTTGAACTAGTGTAGGGCAGGCACTATGAGTCATATCGAGTCAAGGATATAAATGGAACTACGAGGCTATGCGCAAGAGAGCATAGCCAAGGAGGGCAGTGTCTGTGACAAGAAATGAGTCATGAATAAGTAGCATGGGAGAAGGTGAGAAACAGAAGTATTGATCCCACTCCACTGGGGAGCAGTCTTGTGCGAGTGCCGTGTTCCAGTCGTCCTCGTTAATAATAGGCGAAAAAGGGGAGGGGGTATCCTCGACTGTAACATTACCTTCATCGCAAGGTTGATGCCCTGCATCAATCCACCTCAGCTCCCCAGCTGCCTTCGGCCCAAGCACCCCATCCGAAGTTGGTTGCCACATTGATGTTCGGGCAAGAGGAGGAGGGGGGGAAGTGGGATGGCTTGCCACATTGTTCGCATGTGGTGGGTCGCCAGGTGCAGTCCTGTTGAGTGTGCCCAGGGGAACGAGCCTTGCAGAAGGGACAAATATAGAAGGGGCAATTGATACGAAAGTGTCCATATTGATTGCAGATGAAACACCGATGGCAGGTGGCCCGGGGTGAGGAGATGTCCCGAGAGTTGGTGGGGTAGGGGTTGTCCACCACGGGTCTGGGAACAGTTGAGGTTGCAGTAGGAACATAGGTAGGAGGAGGGGCATGAGGGCATAGCCCTGCCACGGTTGGAGGGGAGTTTGGGTGAGTCCTGCTTCCCAATGAAGGGGTAGCGGAGGAATCACTGGCGACGGCAGGAGGGGGGATGGGACAAGACCCCCGTTGACGATAGGCGTGGCATACCGCGGGAGGAGTGGCGGGAGGTATGGGAGTGGAGGACTCGACGTGGGTAGTGTCGGAGTCAGTACTGAGCGCGGGGATGGAGGAGGAGTTGGAGGACGGAGAGGTAGGGGGAGGCGGCTCACTGCTACTGTTGCCAGTAGCTGTAGGGCCGATGGTGTCGACTCCATCCAAAGGTCCCTCAGAGTGGTTTCATCGAACTCCTCCAGTACCAGGTTGAAGAAGTTCTGCCAGGAATTCCTGAAAACGCCGGGAGGGAAGGGAGTTGTTGTCGAGGAAGGACTCAACAATGGGGGAGAGGATGCAATGGAGGAGGGGGCGATCAAGTTGGGTGAGTGTGAGATCAAACCCCACATCGAAGAGGGTGTCGAGGAACGTGAGCCTAAGCTCAGCAATGACATTGGTAATGAGGGGGAGGGTATTGGTGGAGTCGGGGGTGAAGGGGTTGGAATGCTCGGTGACAAAGGCACCTGGCGACTGCCAGGCAGCCCAGGAGAAAAGCGAGCGAAGTCCCACAAGTTGGAGATAGCTACAGACAAGGGAGGTGATGATCGGGTCCAACGTGAACTCTGAAGTGGTGCATAACGCAACCAGGGTTTCTCGGTCCTTGACAAGCGAGGCATAGAGGATGCGATGGGAGGAAGGGGTGAGGGAGGCAAGGGCAGCGTGGATGGATGGGTATGAATGAGGGATGATGGCCATAGGAGATCAAGAGTGGTTTGGGCTCCGCTATAATTTGTTCACCTTTTTATATGCCAGTAGGATTGTCTTGGCATTAGTAAGGTGGCATTTGGGTTCCCACATTCGTTCCGAGGCCAGATAGCTGGTCCAATGCACGAGGTACTGCCTCCGGAATGGAGATCTGCGGTGATTGATAATGGATTCCACGGTGAATTCTTCTTCCGCTCCGACCAGTTCAGGGGGTGGTTGAGGGAAGTTGGGACCATGTTCCGGGGTCTTGTTATAGGAAGAGAGAAGGGAGGCGTGAAAGACATCGTGGATCCTCCATTGTGGAGGAAGTTTGAGTTGGAAAGCCACCGAGGACACCACTTGAGTGATCTCCAATGGTCCAACACGTTTAGGGGAAAGTTTTCGATTGGGAACTTGGAGTTTAAGGTTCTTGGCGTTGAGCCAGACTTTATCTCTGATGTTCCATGGTTTGAATCGGGAAAAGACTTGCTCTTTCATTTTTAGTTGGGCAAGTTGGTAGGAGGCTTCTGCTTCTTTTTGAGCAGTTTCAAGAAGAGAGAGGCGTTGTTCGAGAGCAGGGATATAAGTTTTCCCGAGGGGAGGATAAGAATGAGGTTCAAATCCATATAGGAGGGAAAATGTGGATTTGTTGGTGGAGGAATGGATGGCAGAGTTATGAGAAAACTTGGCCCAAGGGAGTAGATCTAGCCATTTCATCGGCTGGCCTTGGCAGAAGATGCGGAGATAGGTTTCTAATTCTTGGTTGTATCATTTAGTTTGTCCATCAGATTGGGGGTGATACGCTGTAGAGAGGGCCAAGTCATATCCAGCGAGTTTGGCGAGCTCTCTAGCGAAGGCTGAGGCAAATTGTGGGCCGCAATCTGAGATGAGCTTGTCATGGAGACCGAAACATTTGAAGACATGATGAAAGAAAGGGTCGGCGATACTGGCAGTGTCGATGGTTTTAGAGCAAGGGGCGAGAATTACCCCCTTACTGAGGCCATGGTTGACCATGACCATAACAGAATCATGGCCACGGACCTGGGGAAGGTCCGTGATAAGGTCCACAGAGAGGTGGGCAAACGGGCGAGAGGTGTGGACCACTAGAGGGACTGAGGGGGGGATGGTGGGGTGGGTTTGTACCTTGTTAGCTTGGCAAACCGCGCAGCTGGTGACATATTTCCGGATGAAGGTAGCCATATCAGGCCACCAGTAGTCTTTGGAGAGGAGGGCAAGGGTGCGGAGGTGACCACCATGACCACCCGAGGGGAAGCCATGGGCATCCTTGACCAG
This sequence comes from Pseudoaustroboletus valens, assembly GCA_038089375.1. Lineage (NCBI taxonomy): Eukaryota > Fungi > Basidiomycota > Agaricomycetes > Boletales > Boletaceae > Pseudoaustroboletus > Pseudoaustroboletus valens. The sequence continues at coordinate 2,247 of JBBPKR010000230.1, read as the reverse complement.
ACGAGGACGAGCGGGATCCAGGACGTACAACCGGGAACAGAAATACAGTCGGCCATCCGAATAGATCCAATCCAAGGGAGAGGACCGGAGCGGAAGGGAAGGGGACTCCAAATGGAGTTCCTTCAGATAGGTGAGGACTAGGGGATCAGACAGGGAGGATTCTTTGATTTGTTCCGCAAGGGAAAAATCGATGGTATTAAGATGATGCATGAAAGCATCATCAGGCAGAAGCTGGATGTCCGCGTTGTCCAAGGAGGTATCCACAGAATCCTTCCGGGACAAGGCATCCGCCAGTCCCATCTGGGTACTGGGAATGGCCCGATAGGATAGGTCAAAGTCCTGGAGGAAAAAGAGCCAGTGCGCCTGGCGGCGGGAGAGTTTTTGAGGGTCCTTAAAGTAGGTAAGGTTCTTGTGATCCATAAGAACCGTGACGGGGTGAGCGGAGCCCATTAGGTACTGCCGCCATTCCTCAAGACCATGGATGACAGTGAGGAGCTCCCAATTATAGATGTCATAATTCCACTCCGCCTGGGAGAAGGAACAGGAAAGGTAGCCACACAGGTGGAGATCTCCGTTAGAGTCAGGTTGCATCAACACCCCACCAGAGGCCGTCAAAGAGGCGTTGGTCATGAGGGTAAAGGGTTTGGAGGTGTCCGGAAAAGCCAGCACAGGCTTGGACAGGAAGGTCTGATGGAGCAACATGACAGCTATGGCACAGGCCGGGGACCAGGCGAAGGAAACACTCTTCTTCGTAAGGTTGATAAGGGGTCGAGCGATATCCGAGAAGGAGGGGATGAAGCGACGATAGAAGTTGCAGAAGCCAAGGAATGATCAGACTTCCTTAACCAAGGAGAATGGGGCGGACCATTCCGCAATGGCCCTGAGTTTGGTAGGATCCATTTTGACTCCATCACCACTGACAACCATGCCGAGGTATTCCACCTCCTTGGCGGAGAAAGTACATTTCTCGAGTTTGAGATACATGGAGAGTTTGTGGATGCGTTGAAGGACCTTATGCACTCGCTCTTCATGAAGGGAGGGGTTGGTGATGGAGTGGATTAGGAGGTCGTCCATATAAATGATCAACCATCCTTCGGTGATATAATCACTGAAGTGATCATTCATGAAATGCTGAAAAGTCACTGGCAAATTACACATGCCGAAAAACATGATGTTAGGCTCAAAAAGGCCTAGAGGGGTGATGAAGGTCGCCTTCCAACAGTCCTCCCGTTTGATCAAGATGTTGTTGTATCCCCATCGCACATCAAATGTGGTAAAAAGGGAAGATCCCTTAAGTTTGTCGATGAGGTCAGAGATGAGAGGAAGGGGATACGTGTTTTTGATCATGTAGGAGTTGAGGTATCGATAGTCCTGACAAGGACAGAGCTTCTTGCCATCCTTCTTCTGGACGAAGAAGAAGGGGGAAGCTTGTGGGGATTTGGAAGGAGAAATCTTCCCAGATTTCAGGTTTTCGTCAATAAACTCCTGGCAAGCCTGTAGTTCAGCTGGATTGAGGGGATAGTTCTTCACTCATTTTGGCACAAAGGAGTCGGAGAGTTCGATCGTATGATCATATGGTCGGGATGGGGGTAGTTTAGTGACGCCTTCTTCGGAAAACACATCGGAGAAGGAGGTGTAGGTGTTAGGGAGGGTTACCTCCTCCGAGCCAGCCTGCTGGGTGATGGTGGTGGACAACGTAGTCCGAGCGAGTTCCACAAATGGTGGGGAACTGGGAGCGTTCAACATAGAACGTCCGAGGAGGCCTTTACGGTTCAGAGGTGTTCAGTAGCGTAAATATTTGTCGTAAAGGCTTCGAGAAATGTTGGCTTCCTCTCCCTTACCAAGGTAGTTTGCAAGGTAGCGCTGATGGTGAGATCGGGGGTGGTCATCTCGAGTGTTGTTATAATCCTCTGGGGAGAGTTCCACTTTCCCGTCCCACCATGAGATCTTTGGGTTCATCGATCTCAGCCAAGGGAGGCCTAGAAGGAGGTCGTCCTTGCTCTGTCCAAGGACGAGGAATGTTTGTTGTTCCAGGATGCCGCCATAATCAATGACTAATCGTGAAGGCGACCCTAAGACAGTATGTCTAGGATCCACTCTCCAAGTCGATAGGATGTGACAAAGGTTGGCAGTGCACTTGTTAGGGGAATCCCAACAAGGACAAAACTGGTTTGTCCGGTTGGACGTCATTTATATTTATACTACTACATGCTGCACACAGACCAAGCTGTGTCAGGTACTATCTAC
>JBBPKR010000229.1:0-13875 GCA_038089375.1 Pseudoaustroboletus valens | reverse complement strand
CTGTGGGATGACAGGGTTTTCCGCAGCAGCCTTGGCCCTTTCTGTCATGCGCTTGACACGTTTGGAGAGTTCCATGGTTGGATTAGGTGAGCAGGAGGCGTATGGTAATAGAATTTATGTTTGTACTTTATTTGTTTTGGTTAGTATAAGTTCAGAATAGAATTTGCATTTTAACCCGTGAACCCGTGTTGAGGGTACGGGTTGTGACATGGGTGTCACTAAGTGACACCCACACCCATACCCTTGAGATACCCATACCAAAACCCTCAAGGGTTACCCATACCCATGCCAATCCCTAAGTAAGTCCAGTCCGAAGGGGATGAGTGGAGAGGAAGGGACAGAGAATCCGAGTGGAGTTCCTTCAGATAGGTGAGGACAAGAGGGTCAGATGGGGAAGACACTTTGATCTGTTCCGCAAGAGAGAGGTCAATGGTATTGACATGATGCGTGAAAGCATCATTGGGTAGTAGCTGGACATCCGCGTTGTCCGAGGAGGTGTCCATGGAATCCTTCCGGGACAGGGCATCCACAGGACCCATCTGGGTTCCTGGGACAGCACGATAGGACAGGTTGAAGTCCTGGAGGAAAAGGAGCCAGTGCGCCTGGCACCGGGAGAGTTTACGGGGGTCTTTGAAGTAGGTGAGGTTCTTGTGGTCCGTGAGAACCGTGACAGGGTGGGTGGAACCCATCAGGTATTGCTGCCATTCTTCAAGACCATGGATGACAGCAAGGAGTTCTCAGTCGTATATATCATAGTTCTGTTCTGCTGGGGAGAAGGAACGGGAGAGGTATCCACACGGGTGGAGATCTCCATTGGAATCAGGTTGCATCGGCACCCCTCCGGAGGCTGTCAAGGAAGCGTCCGTCATGAGGGTAAAGAATTGGGAGGTGTCTGGAAAAGCCAACACTGGTTTGAACAAGAAGGCCTGACAGAGTGACGCTACCACAGCATTGCAGGTGGGGGACCAAGTGAAGGAGACACTCTTCTTTGTTAGGTCGATAAGAGGTCGAGCGATATCCGAGAAAGAGGGGATAAAGCGACAATAGAAGTTGCAGAAGCCGAGAAACGACTGGACTTCTTTGACCAAGGAGAATGGAGCAGACCAATCAGTGATTGCCTTGAGTTTGGTCAGGTCCATCTTAACTCCCTCACCACTAATGACCATGCCGAGGTATTCCACCTCTTTGGCTGAGAAGGTACATTTCCTGAGTTTGAGGTACATGGAGAGTTCGTGGATGTGCTGAAGCACTTTGCATATCCATTCCTCATGGAGGGAAGGGTCGGTGACCGAGTGGATGAGGAGATTGTCCATATAAATGATCAACCATCCTTCAGTGATATAATCGGTGAAGTGATCATTCATGAAACATTGGAATGTTGCTGGCAAATTACACATGCCAAAAAACATGATGTTGGGCTCAAAGAGGCCGAGAGGAGTGATGAAAGCCGCCTTCCAGCAGTCCTCTTTCTTGATCAAGATGTTATTGTATCCCCATCACACATCAAACTTGGTAAAAAGGTAAGACCCCTTAAGTTTGTTGATGAGATTGGAGATGAGGGGAAGGGGATACAGTGAGCAACAAAACCATTGCAATGTTTGGTAGTTTTGAATAGTTCATAGTATAGCATGTCTGTCCGTGGGAATCTCGCTTACCACTAGGGAGATGGAATAAACTAGACACTATTGGCTCTCCATAGCCATTTTGGTCATGTGATTTGGCCAAGTGGTTGTGGAGATATGACCATTTGAAAATTCCATGTCATTGCAACAGTTTTGTTGCTGATATTATAGGTATAGTAAATTAGTATGTAGTATATCTTCCCTTGGCACCTCCGAGCCAGCTTGCTGAGCAATGGTGGTGGACAATGTAGTCCGTGCGAATTCCACGAACGGTGAAAATCCAGGAGCGTTCAACATAGAACATCCAAGGAGACCTTTATGATTCAGAGGCATTGAGTAGCGCAGATATTTGTTGTAAAGGTTCCGAGAGATGTCAGCTTCTTCTCCTTTACCAAGGAAGTTTGTGAGGTAGCGCTGATGGTGAGATCGGGAATGGTCATCTGAGTGTTGTTGTAGTCTTCTGGGGAAAGTTCCACTTTCCCGTCCTGCCATGAGATCTTTGGGTTCATCGATCTCAGCCATGGGAGGCCTAGAAGGAGGTCGTCCTTGCCCTGTCTGAGGACTAAGAACATTTGTTGTTCCATAATGCCACCATAGTCAATGACTAGTCGAGCTTTGTGGGTGATGTCACCAGCTTTGTTAAGAGTACTGTCAATGTTCTGGGCTTTAACAGGTTGAGGAAGAGGGGAAGTGGGGATGTGGTGTTGATTGACGATGCAACAATTAATAAAGCATCCAGTAGCTCCACTATCGATCAATGCAGTGATGCTGACATTTTACTCTGGATTCTTGCTGGAAATAATGGTGACTGGTAGGTAAATAGAACTAGCCTTTATTCCAGCAATAAATACAGGAGCAATCGTAACCGAGGGTCCAGACGCCAGTCCTGACCCTCTTTCTAAAAATCCTTTCCAATTTGAACAAGGTCCGAGACATCATCTTCGAGGAAATGAATATTCTCTACTTCGTAGACCATCCTAGGATCATCTTCACTGGTTTCCCAGATAGAGTTCCCGTCTTCGTCTTTAGCAGGATCGAACACAGTGTTGATTGCTTTGATAAGTTGTGCCTTGTCATAACCTTTTGACTTGGCAATCATGTCATACGGGTCAATGTTGACCATGACATCTTTTGGGGTGGAAGGTGGAGTGGTAGCCTGTACCATCTGCACTTGGACCATCGAGGTCGAAGTCCGCTTCTTAACGTTTGGGGTATACCCAGGGTGACGTTTGGTAGAGCACCCTTGCTTCTTACAAATGAAGCATCTTCTTTCTCGGAAAAGATGGGCTCACTCTCCAGGTTTGAGAGTGAGACGGTCTATGTCCATGGCGTTGGGATCCTTTCAGGAGGAAGATCCTCTGTAAGAGGTATGGGGTCCACGTCGGAGTAATTGGATTCGTTGAAGTCCTCCTTCAATCTCAGACGCTTTGGTGAAGAGTTCCTTGATGGTTTTAGCAGTTTTGAGGATCCCGGAGAGAGTAAGTTGCTCCGCGATCTTGCTATCTAAACCTCTGAGGAACCATTCAGAGAGGGCATGAACGTCTGTGATCTGAGATCTGGTAGACAGGAGGGAAAAGTTGGAGATGAACTTTTCGAATCCTTTGGGGTCGCGGGTATCCTGGTTCAGTGATCCAAGTTCGACATGGGCTTGAGAGGCTGAGTTGTAGGGGGAGAAAGTTGTCAGGAAGAAATCACTGATCTTCTTGAGGGTAAACTGGTCATCTGACACCTTGTCGACGACAATCTTAGTGAGCCAAGACTCAGCAAAGGCCTTTCCTCGGCCTTTGGTCATTCAGTTGAGGAGTACTACCACCTTGGTAGATTCCACCCAGTGGTTGTGGAGGGTGAGGTAGGCCCTCATGGCTAACAACCATCTGGTAGCATCCTGCAGCCTGCCAGAAAACTCATTGGGGAGAGCAGCCTTAATTTCTGTGGTCATCGTGGTGGGGATGGGGATGGGTTTGTCGATATCTTCAGGAGGTATGGGGTGTGCACCTGCAAGGGTGCCTAGGGTGGCAGAGATGACAGAGCGGAGGTGCTCTCTGTCAGGTTCGTCTATGGGGATAGTAGAATCTTCTTCATCTCCTTCTTCTTCTTTGTCGACTTCCTCCTCATTGGCTTCTTCTTTTGGTGGTGGTAGTTCAGAAGTAGTAGCACGGGGAGTAGAACAATTGAATGGTGTAAGAGGAGAGGGATGGGGTCGAGGAGAAGACTGGAAAGGGTTTTCCAAAGGACGAGCAGAGGAGTTGGTAGATCCTGCTCCAGAGATTCGACAAGACATGGTGACGACAAGGTGTTGCTCAACTTAGAGCAGCAGGGATGATGACGAGTGGGGTAGAAACCTAGGCGTAGAGAGCACTAGGAAAAAATAACCTGAATCTTTTGTTACGATCAACCGTGATGCATAACATGTAACACGACCAGTAGTGTCAAGTGATGTACCAAGGGGTTACGGCATCAAGCAGTACCCTTCTCTCACAGATGTGAGCGATGGCTAGAGACACTAGCAGCTGTGGCAGGAAGTCTCTGAGACTTCCTTCGATGCAGGTGGCATAGGACGATGTCCTAAAAGCAGACCTGGAGAGGTTCAGCTCTCACTGGCAGAGGTTCCCTACCTAGGGATAGGAGCGGCCCTCGACGATGAGGATGGCAATGATGTTGAGAAAGTCTAAGGCCTGGCTTAGACTAGAGGATGAGATAGAAAGAATCAAGCAACAGACTTGAAACTATGTGGTATTGTGTAGATTCAGGTTAGAGATACAAGTTCAAGGGAGAGGGGTTTAAATAGGGTATCATAATGAGTTCAAGCGGAGCTTGAACTAGTGTAGGGCAGGCACTACGAGTCATAGTGAGTCAGGGATAAAAATGGAACTATGAGACTATGCGCAAGAGAGCATAGCCGAGGAGGGCAGTGTCTGTGACAAGAAACGAGTCATAAATAAGTAGCACTGCCTAGAAGGCAGTGGTTGGCACAGGAGAAGGCGAGAAACAGAAATATAGATCCCACTCCACCAGGGAGCAGTCCTGCAAGAGTGCAGCATTCCAATCGTCCTCATTGATGATTGGGGAAAAAGAGGAGGGGGTATCCTCAACTGTAACAACCCATGTGGATACCTCTCTCATTCCTTCTCCCCGGCAGAGTGGAATTACGATATATATGACCACAAACTCCTTGCTGTCATCCATGGTCTTGAAGAATGGCAGCAATACCTGATGGGTTCCACCCACCCAGTCATGGTTCTTATGGACCACAAGAACCTTACATACTTCAAAGACCTGTGAAAACTCTCCTGGAACCAGGCGTGCTGGCTCCTGTTCCTACAGGACTTCGACCTGTCCTACCATACTGTCCCCGGTACCCAGATGGGCCCGGTGGATGCCCTCTCCCACAAGGATTCTGTGGATACCTCCGCTGACAATGCAGATGTCCAACTCCTACCAGATGGTGCATTCATGCATCATATTAACACCATCAACCTCTCCCTTGCGGAACAGATCAAGGAGTCCTCCCCATCCAACCCCCTCATCCTCACCTATCTGAAGGAACTCCACTCATAGTCTTCCTCCCTCCCTCTCCAGTCTTCCCCTTCTGACTGGACTTACGCTGATGGACGACTCTATTTCCATTCCCGACTGTATGTCCCTGATCCAGCCTGTCCTCGCCTGGTTGAGGATGCCCATGGATCTCCCTCTGGTGGCCACAGTGGTCACCTCCATACCCTCACCCTCCTCTCCAAGGACTACTGGTGGCCTGGTATGGCTACCTTTGTCCGGAAATACGTGGCTGGCTGTGTGGTTTGCCAGGCTAATAAGGTGCAAACCCACCTCACTGTTCCCCCATCTGTCCCATTGGTGGTCCACACCTCCCATCCATTTTCCCACCTCTCGGTGGATCTTATCACTGACCTTCCCCCAGTCCATGGCCATGATTCTATTATGGTCGTGGTTGACCATGGCCTCAGTAAGGGGGTAATTCTTACCCCTTGCTCTAAAACAATCGATGCTGCTGGCATCGCTGATCTTTTCTTCCACCACATATTCAAACACTTTGGTCTCCATGACAAACTCATCTCTGATCATGGCCTACAATTCACTTCAGCCTTTGCTAGAGAGCTTGCCAAACTTGCAGGATATGATCTTGCCCTCTCTACAGCTTATCATCCCCAATCTGATGGGCAAACTGAGCATTACAACCAGGAGTTAGAAACCTATCTCTGCATCTTCTGCCAGGATCAACCCATGAAATGGCTTGACCTACTCCCCTGGGCCGAGTTCTCCCATAACTCCACCATCCATTCCTCCACCAACAAATCCCTGTTCTTCCTCCTTTATGGATTTGAACCTCATTCTTATCCTCCCCTCGGGAAAACCTACATTCCTGCTCTCAAACAACACCTCTCTCTTCTTGAAACTGCTCGAAAAGAAGCGGAAGCTTCTCACCAACTCGCTCAACTCAAAATGAAAGAGCGAGTCTTCTCTCGGTTTAAACCCTGGAACATCAGAGATAAGGTCTGGCTCAACACCAAAAACCTAAAACTCCAAGTTCCCAACTGCAAACTATCCCCAAAATGTGTCAGCCCATTAGAGATCACTCAGGTAGTATCCTCTGTGGTATTCCAACTCAAACTTCCCCTGTAATGGAAGATCCACGATGTCTTCCACACATCCCTCCTCTCCTCCTATAATGAAACCCCAGAACACGGACCCAACTTCCCCCAACCACCCCCAGAACTTGTTGGATCGGAAGAAGAATTTACTATGGAATCCATTATCAATCACCGTGGATCTCCATCATGGAGGCAGTATCTTGTGCACTGGACTGGCTATCTGGCTTCAGAACGAACATGGGAATCCGAGTGTCATCTTACTAATGCCAAGACCATCCTACTGGCATATAAAAAGGCGAACAAATTGTAGCGGAGTTCAAACCACTCTTGTTCTCCTATGGCCATCATCCTCCACTCTTATCCATCCATTCACGCCGCCCTTGCCTCCCTCACCCCTTCTTCATGTCGCATCCTCTATGCCTCGCTTGTCAAGGACAGAGAAACCCTGGTTGCGCTTCACACCACAACAGAGTTCACCTCAGACCCGATCATCACGTCCCTTGTCTGCAGCTACCTTCAGCTTGCAGGTCTTCAATCCCTTTTCTCCCAGGCCGCCTGGCAGTCGCCAAGTGCCTGTGTCGCGGAACACACCAATTCCTTCATCCCCAACTGCACCAATACCCTCCCCCTCATCACCAATGTCATTGCCAAGCTCTGGCTCTCCTTCCTTGATGCCCTCTTCAATGCGGGGTTTGATCTCACACTCGCCCAACTCGACCATCTCCTTCTCCACTGCATCCTCACCCCTGTTGTCGATTCCTTCATTGACAATGAGTTCCTCCCCTCCCAATGTTTTCAGGAATTCTTGGAGGACTTACTTCAATTTGGTCCTAGAGGAGTTCAACGAGTCAACATTGAGGGACCTATGGATGGAGTCTGTTACGGTCGAGGATACCCCCTCCCCTTTTTCCCCCGTTATTAATGAGGATGACTGGAACGCTGCGCTTGCCCAAGACTGCTCCCCGGTGGAGTGGCACCAATACTTCCGTTTCTCGCCGTCTCCCGTGCCGACCACTGCCTTCTAGGCAGTGCTACTTATTTATGACTTGTTTCTTGTCACAGACACTGCCCTCCTCGGCTATGCTCTCTCACGCATAGCCTCATAGTTCCATTTATATCACTGACTTGTTATGACTCGATAGTGCCTACCCTAAACTAGTTCAAGCTCCGCTTGAACTCGTTATGATACCATATATAAACCTCTCTCTCCTGTACTTCCATCTTTAACCTTGATCTACACAATACCACATAGTTTCAAGTCCATTGGTTGATTCTTTCTACCTCATTCTCTAGTCTAAGCCAGGCCTTAGACTCCTCAACATCACTGCTGTCCTTGTTGTTGAGGGCCGCTCCTATTCCTAGGTAGGGAACCTCTGTCAGTGAGAGCTGAACCTCTCCAGGTCTGCTTCTAGGACTCTGTCCTATGCCACCTGCATTGAAGGGAGTCTCGGAGACTTCCTGCCACGGCCGCTGTCGTCTACAGCCGTCACTCACCTCAGTGAGAGTAGTGGTAAATCACTTGACACTACTGGTCATGTCACATGTTACGCATCACGGTTGATTGTAACAGAGTCAACCCCATCGGCTCTACAATTACTGGCAATGGTGGCAGCAAACCAGCTGCCCCTACCTCCCTGTCCACTGACTCCTCCTCCATCCCTGCCCTCGATACTGACTCAGATGTCACTCACGTCGAGCCCTCCGCCACCTTACCTCCTGCCACTCCTTCCTCCACATGGTGCGCCTATTATCGGCAGGGCTCTCACCCCATCCCCCCTCCTGCCGTCACCCATGATTCCTCCCCTACCCCTACACTGAGAAGTGGGACTTGCCCAAACTCCCCCCCAACTGTGGCAAGATTATGCCCTTGTCCCCCTCCTCCCGCCTATGTTCCATCCACAACTCCAAGTGTTCCTGGATCCGTGGTGGCTACCCCTTATCCCACCAATTCCCGGAATTCCTCCTCTCCCTGTGCCACCTGCCACAGATGTTTCGTTTGCAACCAATATGGGCACTTTCATATCAACTGCCCCTGCTACATCTGTCCCTACTGCGAGGCCCATGCCCCAGGACACACTCAGTGAGACTGCACCTGGCGCCCAACCACTTGCGAACAATGTGGTGCCCCTTCCCACATCCCACCGTCCCCTTGCCCAAACATCAATGAGGCAACCAACTTCGGATGGGGAGCCTGGGCCAAGGGAAGCTGGGGAGCTGAGTTGGATTGATGCTGGGCATCAACCTTACGATGGAGGTAATGTTAAAGTTGAGGATACCCCCTCCTCTTTTTCAACCATTATCAACGAGGATGACTGGAAGGCGGCGCTCTCCCAAGACTGCTCCCTGGCGGAGTGGGATCAATTCTTCTGTTTCTCACCTTCTCCTGTGCCAACCACTGCCTTCTAGGCAGTGCTACTTATTTATGACTCATTTCTTGTCACAGACACTGCCCTCCTTGGCTATGCTCTCTCATGCATAGCCTTGTAGTTCCTTTTATATCCCTGACTCGTTATGATTCGATAGTGCCTGCCCTACACTAGTTCAAGCTCCGCTTGAACTTGTTATGATACCCTATATAAACCTCTCTCTCTCGTATTTGTATCTCTAACCTTGATCTACATAATACCATGTAGTTTCAAGTCTGTTGGTTGATTCTTTCTACATCATCCTCTAGTCTAAGCCGGGCCTTAGACTTCCTCAACATTGTTGCTGTCCTCATCGTCAAGGGCCACTCCTATCCCTAGGTAGGGTGTTACGTGAAGTGGCATTCTGAGTCTTAGACCAAGGAGGAATCGCTCATGAAGAGTCTGCTCCTTGGAGTTCAAAGACAAGAGGGAAGGGTCTCGATATCCAGACACACAGCTGGAGCTCTCGGAGGACTAGAACAATGCTTGATTGCGCAGAACTAGCTAGGGGACACCATTGTACTGTTACGGGTATTTAAGGATCAACCTATCAGGCACAGACCAAGCTGTGTAACAGTAGTGAAAGAGAGGAAGACAAATCGAGACAGAGGGATAAGAAGATAAGAAGATAAGAAAATAAGAAGATAGGACGATAGGAAACGAGGTGAGACAAACAGGTCGACTCCTATCAAGCAAGGGAAGGTAGCCAGGGGCAATCAAGAGTTAAGGAATAATGGAATGGAACAAAGGAAACGATGTCCAATGATGACAAAGGAAGATTGAGGGTCCTTTCCACGGCAACTGTAACATTACCTCTGTTGTAGGCTGGAGACTCTGTGTCCAGCAACAACTTACAGTATAATGCACTTCACCTGGAATTCCCCCCAACAGCTTCGAGGTCCACCTCCCCTTCCACCACGTTGAGTGGTTCTCTATCCTGTGGGCAGTCCATCAAGTAGTGACCCAGTCGTCCACAGTATCGACATCTGTGTGAACAGGCACACTCTGCCACCGTAACTCCGGCCCTTCCGCAATGTTTGCAGTGATGATGGGGGCAGTACTCGAGAAGGTTATGGTCCTCTCCACAGAAGGAACAAGGGTCATCATGGTCCTCAGCGGACGCATACGGAGGCGGAGGAGTACTCCCCTCCTCGGCTGGTGGAGCAGGAGCAGGGACTGGGAGAGTGACAGGGTCGAAGCGAGGGCCAGAGGCGAGGACTGGATAAGGGGACCCAGGGGTCTGAACAGAGAGGGAGGAGCGATGGCGGGAGACAGCGGGGCTGCTGGGTTGTGAATGACGACGACGATTTGGGGAGGAGAAGCTAGACGAAGACGACAAAGGAGGGACTGGGTGTGAAGGACAACACATCCTAGAGTGAGTGGTTGTAGAGGCGAGCAAGATGGGTGGAGTAATGTGTCTCGAGGGGTGAGGAAGGTGCGGTGAGAGTCTAGCCAAGTTATTCCTCTGGAGTCGAGCTCGTTGCTCCTGAAAGGAGTAGGGGCTGGCTCGAAACTGACTCTGAAACACCATGGCTTCCTCGGCGTAATCGTCCTGTCCTTGTCGAGTAAGAGAATGCCACCAGCCACTGAAGGCAGAGAATAGGTCCCTAGGGTGGATTGATGCTACTGCATCATTGAGTTGGGCTTCCATGAGGGCAGAGAGGATATGTCGAAGGAGGGTGAAGAAGCAAACTTGCATAGCTCCGAAGAGAGTGGGGTCGGACGTGAGGTCCGAGATGGGGATCTGGGAGAAGAACAACCGAAGGCGAACGAAAGGAAAATAGACAAGAAGGAGATTACAGGCTGCAGGATCTCTATTCAAACCAATTCTTTCAGTGATGGTATATACTATAGGAGGGGACTCAAGGGCTGTGGAGAGTATTTCATCTCTAATTTATTTACATCTCTAACCTTGATCTACACAATACCACGTAGTTTCAAGTCTGTTGGTTGACTCTTTCTACCTCTTCCTCTAGTCTAAGCTGGGCCTTAGACTCCTCAACGTCGTTGCTGTCCTCGTCGTCGAGGGCCGCTCCTATCCCTAGGTAGGGAACCTCTGTCAGTGAGAGCTGAACCTCTCCAGGTCTGCTTCTAGGACTTCGTCCTACGCCACCTGCGTCGAAGGGAGTCTCGGAGACTTCCTGCCACAGCTGCTGTCGTCTATAGCCGTCGCTCACATCAGTGAGAGAAGGATACCAATTGATGCCGTAACCCCTTGGTACATTACTTGACACTACTGGTCATGTCACACATTACGCGTGACGGTTGCACGTAACAAAAGATCAAGGTTATCTTTTCCTAGTGCTCTCCACGCCTAGGTTTCTACCCCACTCCCATCCACCCCGTTGCTCTACGTTGAGCAACACCCATCGCCATCACGTCTCGTCGAATCTCCGGAGCAGGACCCACCAACTCCTCTGCTTGCCCATGGGAAAAATCCCTTCCAATCCTCTCCTTGACCCCACCCTTCCACTCTCCCACCATCCAATCGCTCTACCCCTCATGCCCAAGCCTCAGTGCTACCTCCACCTGAGGAAGGAACAAACAAAGAAGATAGCGACAGTGAAGAAGGAGAAGAAGTAGGAGACGACTCTCTCCCACCCTTGGACGACGAAAGTAGAGACAACCTCACCTCTGCTATTGCCAACGCCTTCAGAGCACCTGCAGTGTCTCACCCTGTACCTGCGGAAGTCATTGACGAACCCATTCCCCCCACCATCCCAATCCCTATTCCTACCAGTATGACTACTGAAATCAAAGCTGCCCTCCCCGAAGAGTTTTACGGCGAGCCGCAGGATGCTACCAGATGGCTGCTAGCAATGAGGGCATACCTCGCCCTTCATAACCATTGAACCGAGTCCACCAAGGTGGTGGTGCTCCTCAACCACATGACCAAAGGCCGAGGAAAAGCCTTTGCTGAGTCTTGGCTCACCAAGATAGTCGTCGACAAAGTGCCAGACGACCAGTTTACCCTCAAGAAGATCAGTGACTCATTCCTGACTACTTTCTCTCCCTACGACTCAGCCTCCCAAGCCTGTGTTGAACTCGGATCCCTAAACCAGGATACCCGTGACCCCAAAGGATTCGAAAAGTTTATCTCCAACTTTTCCCTCCTTTCCACCCGATCTCAGATCACCAATGTCCATGCCCTCTCCGAATGGTTCCTTAGAGGTCTCGATAGCAAGATTGCAGAGCAGCTTACACTCTCCGGGATCCTCAAAACTGCTAAAACCATTGAGGAACTATTTACCAAGGCATCTGAGATCGAAGGAGGACTCAAACGAATCCGATTACTCCGACGCGGTCCCCACGCCTCCTATGGAGGATCTTCCTCCCGACAGAATCCCAACGCTATGGACGTAGACCGCCTCACTCTCGAACCCGGAGAGCGAGCCCGTTTATTCTGAGAAAGGAGATGCTTCATCTGTAAGAAGCAAGGATGTTCTACCAAACGTCACCCTGGGTATACCCCCAACGTAAGGAAGCGGACTTCAACCTTGACAGTCCAAGTACGGATGGTACAGGCTACCACTCCACCTTCCCCCCCTAAGGACGTTGTGGTCAACGTTGACCCGTATGATATGATTGCCAAGTCTAAAGGCTATGATAAGGCACAACTTATAAAGGCAATCGATGCTGTGTTCGACCCTGCCAAGGACGAAGACGGGAATTCTATCTGGGAAGCCAATGAAGACGATCCAAGGATGGTATACGAGGTCAAGGACATTCACCTTCTTGAAGACAATGCCTCAGACCTTGTCCAAACCGGGAAGGATTTTTAGAAGGAGAGCCAGGACCGGCATCTGGACCCTCGGTTACGATTGCTCCTGTATTTATTGCTGGAATGAAGGCTAGTTCAATTCGCCTTCCAGTCACTATTATTTCCAGCAAGAACCCCGAGCAAAACGTCGGCATTACCACATTGATCGATAGTGGAGCTACTGGATGCTTCATCAATCGTCGCATCATCGATCAACACCATATCCCCACTTTCCCTCTTCCTCGCCCCGTTAAAGCCCAGAACGTTGATGGTACTCTCAACAAAGCTGGCGATATCACCCACAAAGCTCAACTAGTTATTGACTACAGCGGCATCATGGAACAACGAACGTTCCTTGTCCTTGGACAGGGCAAGGACGACCTCCTTCTAGGCCTCCCTTGGCTGAGATCTATGAACCCAAAGATCTCATGGCGGGACGGGAAAGTGGAACTTTCCCCAGAAGACTACAACAACACTCGGGATGACCATCCCCGATCTCATCATCAACGCTACCTCACTAATTTCCTTGGTAAAGGAGAGGAAGCTGACATCTCTCAGAACCTTTACAACAAGTACTTACGCTACTCGATGCCTCTAAATCGTAAAGGTCTCCTTGGACATTCTATATTGAACGCTCCTGGTTCTTCACCATTCGTGGAGCTTGCTCGGACTATGTTGTCCACCACTATTGCCCAACAAGCTGGCTCAGAGGCGGTTACCCTCCCTGACACCTACTCCTCCTTCTCCGACGTGTTTTCCGAAGAAGGGACTACCAAACTACCCCCGTCCCAACCGTATGATCATACGATCAAACTCTCCGACTCTTTTATCCTGAAAAGAGCAAAAAATTATCCCCTCAACCCAGCTGAACTCAAGGCCTGCCAGGAGTTTGTTGATGAAAACCTGAAATCTGGCAAGATTTCCCCTTTCAAGTCCCCACAGGCATCCCCCTTCTTCTTTGTTCAAAAGAAGGACGGCAAAAAGCTTCGTCCTTGCCAGGACTATCGTTACCTTAACTCCCATACAATCAAGAACGCGTATCCCCTCCTTCTTATCTCCAACCTTATCGACAAACTTAAAGGTTCTTCCCTCTTCACAAAGTTTGACGTGCGTTGGGGATACAATCATATCTTGATCAAGAAGGAGAACCGATGGAAGGCAGCATTCATCACTCCCCTGGGCCTCTTCGAGCCCAACGTCATGTTCTTCGGCATGTGTAATTCACCGGTGACATTCCAATGCTTCATGAATGATCACTTTGGCGATTATATTGCTGAAGGATGGTTGATCATTTATATGGACGACCTCCTCATCCACTCCATCACCGACCCCTCCCTCCATGAGGAACATGTGTGCAAAGTCCTTCAGTGCATTTGGGAACTCTCCATGTACCTCAAACTCGAGAAATGTACCTTCTTGGCCAAAGAAGTGGAGTACCTCGGTATGGTCGTTAGTGGCGAGGGAGTCAAAATGGACCCGAC
>JBBPKR010000228.1:0-13893 GCA_038089375.1 Pseudoaustroboletus valens | reverse complement strand
AAAGGTAGCCATACCTGGCCACCAGTAGTCTTTAGAGAGGAGGGCGAGGGTTCGAAGGTGACCATCATGGCCACCCGACAGGGATCCATGCGCATCCTCGACCAGGTGAGGGCGGGCTGGGTCCGGGACATACAAGCGGGAACAGAAATAGAGCCAGCCATCCGAGTAAGTCCAGTCCGAAGGGGAAGACTGGAGAGGGAGGGAAGGAGATTCTGAATGGAGTTCCTTCAAATAGGTGAGAACGAGGGGGTTGGATGGGGAGGACTCCTTAATCTGTTCAGCGAGAAAGAGGTCAATGGAGTTGATATGATGCGCAAAGGCATCATCAGGGAGTAGTTGGACATCCACATTGTCGGAGGAGGTATCCACGGAATCCTTCCGGGATAGGGCATCCGCTGGACCCATCTGGGTACCGGGGACAGCACGATAGGACAGGTCGAAGTCCTGGAGGAAGAGGAGCCAGTGCGCCTGGTGCCGGGAGAGTTTATGCGAGTCCTTAAAGTAGGTGAGGTTCTTGTGATGCATAAGAACCATGACAGGGTGGGCGGAACCCATCAGGTATTGCCGCCATTCTTCAAGACCGTGGATGACTGCGAGAAGTTCGCGATTATAGATGTCATAGTTCCGCTCCGCTGGGGAGAAGGATCGGGAGAGATACCCACATGGGTGGAGGTCTCCATTGGAATCGGGCTGCATCAGCACCCCTCCAGAGGCTGTCAAGGAAGCGTCCGTCATGAGAGTGAAGGGCTTGGAGGTGTCCAGAAAAGCCAACACCGGCTTGGACAAGAAGGCCTGATGGAGTGATGCTACGGCAGTATCACAGGCCGGGGACCAGGCGAAGGAAACACTCTTCTTCATTAGGTCGATAAGAGGTTGTGCGATGTCCAAGAAGGATGGGATGAAGCAACAGTAGAAGTTGCAGAAGCCGAGGAATGACCAGACTTCTTTAACTGAGGAGAACGGGGCAGACCAGTCCACAATGGCTTTGAGTTTGGTTGGATCCATTTTTACACCCTCGCCACTAACAACCATTCCGAGATATTCCACCTCCTTGGCCGAGAAGGTACACTTCTTGAGTTTGAGGTACATAGAGAGTTCACAGATGCGCTGGAGGACTTTGCGCACGCGTTCCTCGTGGAGGGAAGGGTCAGTGATGGAGTGGATGAGGAGGTCGTCCATATAAATGATCAACCATCCTTCAGCGATATAATCGCCGAAGTGATCATTCATGAATCGTTGGAATGTTGCCGGCGAATTACACATGCCGAAAAACATGATGTTAGGCTCAAAGAGGCCGAGGAGAGTGATGAATGCCGCCTTCCAGCGGTCTTCCTTCTTGATCAAGATGTTGTTGTATCCCCATTGTACGTCAAACTTAGTAAAAAGGGAGGAGCCCTTAAGTTTGTCGATGATGTCGGAGATGAGGGGAAGGGGATACGCGTTCTTGATCGTGTGGGAGTTAAGATAATGGTAGTCCTGGCAGGGGCGAAGCTTCTTGCCATCCTTCTTCTGAACAAAGAAGAAGGGAGACGCTTGTGGGGACTTGGAAGGGGAAATCTTTCCAGATTTCAAGTTTTCATCAATGAACTCCTGGCAGGCCTTGAGTTCAGCCGGGTTAAGGGGGTAGTTTTTTGCTCTTTTTGGAATAAAAGAGTCGGAGAGTTCGATCATATGATCATACGGTCAGGACAGGGGTAGTTTGGTGGTTCCTTCTTCGGAAAACACATTGGAGAAGGAGGAGTAGGCGTCAGGGAGGGTAACTGCCTCCAAACCAGCCTGCTGGGCAATAGTGGTGGACAACGTAGTCCGGGCAAGTTCCACAAATGGTGGAGATCCAGGAGCGTTCAACATAGAACATCCAAGGAGACCTTTACAATTTAGAGGCGTCGAGTAGTGTAAATACTTGTTGTAAAGGTTCTGAGATATATTGGCTTCCTCTCCTTTGCCAAGGAAATTGGCGAGGTAGCGTTGATGGTAAGACTGGGGATGATCATCCCGAGTGTTGTTGTAGTCTTCTGGGGAAAGCTCCACTTTCCCGTCCCGCCATGAGATCTTCGGGTTCATAGATCTCAGCCTGTTATGAACCATGCCTGAGCGCGCCCCTATCCGGCTCGTTTTCCTTTATCCGCACTTACCCCTATCTTCTAGTCTTTCCCACTTACCTTTATCGCTATAGCTGGTCATCGTCCCTTAGTCACGTAACCTCAGCTTTCCCCAGTCTAGACCCCTTCCTTTTATATCCTACGGTCTAGGTCTTCATTTCCCTTATTGCTTATCTCTTATGATGTCATGGTCTAGCTCCCTCCATTTATAGCTGACCTATGGCGGTATTCCCTCCTATCTATGATGTCATAGCCCTGTACCCTATAGCTACATTAGGTAGTTAGTACATGGTCCGTGTGCTGTAGTAGCT
This sequence comes from Pseudoaustroboletus valens, assembly GCA_038089375.1. NCBI lineage: Eukaryota > Fungi > Basidiomycota > Agaricomycetes > Boletales > Boletaceae > Pseudoaustroboletus > Pseudoaustroboletus valens. Next base: position 11,480 of record JBBPKR010000228.1, on the reverse strand, counting down.
AGTATAAATACAGCGCCAAGACAGCTAGACTCCCCAGTCTAGTTCTCTTTGGCATTGATTCTCAACATCTGCTACTGATTGAGCTCCACTCATTACCCTCATTTATCATCGAGTATTCCCCTTGTCACCACACTAGTCGAGCTCACCGCATGTATAGGTGCTCCAAAGTCTAGGCGAACACCCATTGACCGACCACCCTCTTTATTGCCGCCTCCATCCTCGAGGCTCACGCTTGGTTCGTCTCAGTGCCTGCCCTACACTAGTTCAAGCTCCGCTTGAACTCGTTACGATACCGTATATAAACCTCTCTCTCCTGTACTTCCATCTTTAACCTTGATCTACACAATACCACATAGTTTCAAGTCTGTTGGTTGATTCTTTCTACCTCATCCTCTAGTCTAAAGCTGGGCCTTAGACTCCTCAATGCCGTTGCTGTCCTCGTCATTGAGGGCTGCTCCTATCCCTAGGTAGGGAACCTCTGTCAGTGAGAGCTGAACCTCTCCAGGTCTGCTTCTAGGACAACGTCCTATGCCACCTGCGTCGAAGGGAGTCTCAGAGACTTTCTGCCACGGCCGCTGTTGTCTACAGCCGTTGCTCACCTCAGTGAGAGAAGGGTACCACTTGACGCCGTAACCCCTTGGTACATCACTTGACACTACTGGTCGTGTCACACATTATGCAACACGGTTGATCGTAACAGCATGCAAGGAGTTCATTGACGAACACCTGACTTCTGGAAAGATCTCCCCATCTAAATCCCCACAGGCCTCCCCCTTCTTCTTCGTCTCAAAGAAGGATGGAACCCTTTGACCCTGCCAGGATTACAGGTACCTCAACTCGGCCATGGTAAAAAATACTTATCCACTCCCCTGTATCTCTGATCTTGTCAACAAACTGAAGGGATCTACCCTCTTCACCAAGTTAGACATACGTTGGGGATATAACAATGTCCTGATCAAACCAGAAGATTGATGGAAAGCTGCCTTTATCACCCCCTTCGGTCTCTTTGAACCCAATGTCATGTTCTTTGGTTTCTGTAACGCTCCACCTACCTTCCAAGCGATGATGAATGACATCTTCGGCGATTTTCTCACCGAAGGATGGTTAATCATCTATATGGACGACTTCATGATTCACTCTGGTAACGACCTCAACCTCCACTGGGAAAGAGTATGGAAGGTACTGCAACGCGCTCAAGAGCATGATCTTCATTTCAAACTTGAGAAATGCGTCTTTGCCTCCAGCGAAGTAGAATTCCTCGGACTGGTCATTCAACCTGGACAACTGCATATGGTCCCTGCCAAACTCACCGCTATTCAGGACTGGGAATCCCCCAAGTCTCTGAAGGGAGTCCGATCTTTCATTGGCTTCTGTAACTTCTACCAAAAATTCATTGCTAATTTCTCGGCAGTCGCTCAACCGCTGATCAACCTCACCAAGAAAGAAGTCCCCTGGCTATGGTCTGATGAATGTCAGAAGTCCTTTGACCAGCTAAAACATTCCTTCCTCTCCAAACCATTACTCCGCATGCCCGATGTCGAAAAACCATTCTTCATTATGACGGACGCCTCCCTCATCGCTTCTGGTGCGGTTCTTATGCAAAGGAACAGCAATGGAGATCTCCAACCCTGTGCCTACCTGTCTAAAACCTTTTTCCCTGCGGAATGAAACTATGATGTTTACGACAGGGAACTCCTGGCAGTCATTCATGCCTTAGAGGAATGGCGACACTACCTTCAGGGAACCGGCCTTCCTGTCACCATGCTCACCGACCACAAGAACTTAACCTACTTCCGCCAGCCCCAGCAGCTCTCCAGACGACATGCTCAATGGCAGTTTTTCCTGATGGACTTTGACCTCGTTTTCCACTATCTCCCTGGTACCCAGATGGTACCAGCTGATGCCCTATCCCACAGGTATGACATCAATACCACCGCCGATAATGTGGATGTCACCCTGCTTCCTGATCACCTCTTTGTCTGGTCTCTGGATACTGCCATCACAGCAAAGATTGCCAACCTCACTTCCTCTGATTCCCTTGCATCTGCAGCCCTCTCTCGCCTAGCGGAAGGATCCTCCCTCCTCCCCAGAGCATCAGCGTTGGACTGGTCAACAGAACAAGGCCTCTTATATTATAAGGGTCGCCTCTATGTTCCGGAACCGCTTCGTTTAGATATTATTCGCCTGTCCCATGACTCCCCGGCTGTGGGACACCCTGGTGTCCTCCGCACTCAGAACCTCGTAGCTCGAGATTATTGGTGGCCTGGTCTCTCGTCCCTGGTGCAACGCTTCATCCTGGGCTGTGCCACTTTCCAGGCCAATAAGGTTAACACCCACCCATCTCGACCCCCCCTCCTTCCTATCCAATCCTCCTTGACTCACCCCTTCCAGCAGATCTCGCTGGATCTTATCACCTCATTGCCGGTTTCCTCTGGTTTCACGGCTGTCCTGGTTGTGGTTGACCATGGGCTTACAAAGGGGGCACTTTTTCTACCTTGCACAGATTCTATCACTGCCGAAGGAGTAGCCTCTCTCTTTTTCGAGTGAATCTTCCCCAGATTTGGACTACATGACAAGTGCATCTCCGACAGAGGTTCCCAGTTCGCCTCAGCATTCACCAAGGAACTTGCTCGCCTCCTGGGGTATGACATCGCCCTCTCCACCACCTATCACCCCCAGACTGACGGCGAGACCGAACGAGTAAACCAGGAGTTAGAAACATACCTACACATTTTCTGCTCTGGAAAACCCAACTCCTGGGCCTCCCTGCTCCCCCTTGTGGAATTTGTCCATAACTCCTCCACCCACTCATTGACCAACCAATCCCCCTTCTTCCTAATGATGGGATATGAACCCAGAGCTTATCCTCCAATCAGAAAAACCTTCCTACCAACCCTAGAGAACCGCTTATCTCTTATCGAAGAAGGAAGGAAAGAAGCTCTGGCAGCTCATGAAAGATCCCGACGGATCATGAAGGAACGCTCCTTATCACACTTCTCCCCATGGAAAGTTGGAGATAAGGTCTGGCTGGAGAACCAGAACCTTCATCTCCGATATCTGTCCAAAAAACTAGCCCCTCAAAGGGAAGGACCCTTCGAGATAACCCAAGTAATATCCCCGGTGGCGTATCACCTCCGACTCCCCCCCACATGGCGCATCCATGACGTGTTTCACGCCTCACTCTTATCCACCTATAGGGAAACAGCTGAACACGGACCAAATTTCCTATCTCCACCCCCTGAGGAGATAGAAGGTGAAGAAAAGTACGAGGTAGAGCAAATCCTCTCACACCGCAGACCACAAGGCAAAAGGCAGTACCTGGTGTCCTGGAAAGGATGGCCCTCATCAGAAAATACTTGGGAACCCAAGTCAAACCTTTCCCACTCCGACAAGCTCCTCCTTACTTATAAGGCCAGCCATCTCTCCATCTTCCCCAATTAACCACCACCATGGCATACAACTTTCTCTCTTCTGCCTCTTACTCTGTCACTTCCTCCCGCCACTCCTCTTCCTCTGTCCACGAAGATAACCCATCGGGGTCTATCGACATGACTGACCCTGGCATGACCAGGGTGCTTGACACCAACTCCGACTATGACCTCTCCATGGGTCGTACTCATCCTAATGCCCCCATCGTCCTGTCTCTCCTCCCAGATGAAATTCGGGACGAAGTACTTTCCGCTGCTCTTGAGTCCCCTCCCATAGTATATACCATTACTGAAAGAATCAGTTTGAATAGAGACCCCGCTGCTTGTAATCTTCTCCTTGTCTATTTTTTGTTTGTCCACCTTCAGTTGTTCTTTTCCCAGATCCCCATCTCTGACCTTACATCCGACCCCACTCTCTTCGGAGCCATGCAAGTTTGCTTCTCCACCCTTCTCCGACGCATCCTCTTCACCCTCATGGAAGCCCAGCTTAACGACGCCATCGCGTCTGTCCACCCCAGGGACCTGTTCTCCACCTTCAGTGGCTGGTGGCGCTCTCTCACTCGACAAGGGCAGGACGATTATGCCAAGGAAGCCATGGCGTTTCAGAGTCGGTTTCGAGCCAGCCCCTACTCCTTTCAGGAGCAACGAGCTCGAGTCCAGAGGAGTAACCTGGCTAGACTCCCATCGCACCTTCCTCACCCCTCGAGATGCATTACTCCACCCATCTCGCTCACCTCTCCAACCACCCACTCTAGGACACGTCATCCTTCACACCCAGTCCCTCCTTCGTCGTCTTCATCTAGCTCCTCCTCCCCAAATTGTCGTCGTCGTTTACAACCCAGCAGCCCTGCCGTCACCTGTCATTGCTCCTCCCTCTTTGTTCAGACCCCTGGGTCCCCTTATCCAGTCCTCACCTCAGGCCCTCGCTTCGACCCTGACGCTCTCCCAGTCCCTGCTCCTGCTCCGCCAGCCGAGGAGGGGAGTACTCCTCCACCTCCATATGCGTCCGCTGAGGACCATGATAACCCTTGTTCTTTCTGTGGAGAGAACCATAACCTTCTCGAGTACTGCCCCCATCATCACTGCGAACATTGCGGAAGGGCTGGAGTTACGGTGGCAGAGTGCACCTGTTCACACAGATGTTGATACTGCGGACGACTGGGTCACTACTCGATGGACTGCCACCAGGATAGAGAACCACTCGACGTGGCGGAAGGCAAGGTGGACCTCGAAGCTGTTGGGGGGAATTCCAGGTGAAGTGCATTATAAGTTGTTGCTGGACACAGAGTCTCCAGCCTACGACGGAGGTAATGTTACAGTTGCTGTGGAAAGGGCTTTCAATCTTCCCTTGTCGTTGTTGGACATCATTTCTTTTGTTCCTTTTTACTATTCCCTGACTCTTGACCACCCTTGGTTAACTTCTCTCGTTCGATAGGAGATGGTCTGTTCATCTCACCTCACTTTCTTATCCCCCTCCAAGTTCTCCCTATCTAGTGTGACTCATTCAACATGAGTCACTATCTCCTTATCTTCTTATCTTCTTATTTCTCCGTCTCAATTTGTCTTCCTCTCTTTCACTACTGTTACACAGCTCAGTCTGTGCACGATAGGTTGACCCTTAAATACCAGTAACAGTACGATGGTGTCCCCTAGCTAGTTCTACGCAATTAAGCATTGTTCTAGTCCTCCGAGAGCTCCAGCTGTGTGTCTGGATATTGAGACCCTCCCCTCTTGTCTTTAAACTCCAAGGAGCGGACTCTTCGTGAGCAATTCCTCCTTGGTTTAAGACTCAGAACGCCGCTTTGCGTAACATATAATGTGAGTTTTCGGCTGATCAGCAGTAACATGTGTGATCTTGTAGACTCTCTCATGACCCTGAGGGTGGTCTGCTAATCTTGGAGTTGCCGACCACTGCACATGAGTTTGTCCTCACCGATTTCAGGAGGGCTGTCCAGCCTGGCCTTGATCATCTCCCCACCAATGACACCATCTATTGTGCGACACTGGAGCCAAATCTGACCCTGCGATCGCCATGCACTGGGTTCTGTGCGACCGCCGATCTTGCCTTGGTGGCGTTGCCAATGTCTTGGGGCCCATCTACTGGCCTCCTTGCAGTTGTTGAAAGTTCATTCACTCAAGACCGTACAAAGCTGATGAAGAAGGTTAGGGAGGAACTTGAGGGCTGGCCCGACATTATTCTCGTGATCATCATTCTCATTATGGAGTCTCAGGATTATCACTCTCCATGGGGAGGGTTGCCGACTTGGAATTTTTTTACCCAACAGGATCACTACCTTTTCCCCTCAGATTTCATCACGCTCCCCCTGACCGTTGATGAATGCAATGAATTTCTCGCCTCCCCACCCATGGCTGACCCGAAGTCACCAGTCAGCTTCGAGTCTTCTGACTCAGACTCCACCGACTCGGAGAAACCCGGCAACATCGATGATGAGCCATTCATACTCAAACCTATCACAATTGCCAGACACACGTGGTGTCACATTGACAACGTGCAGTACCATGTATGGGTCAAGAATGGTGATACCAAGATCAATATCGATGATGACGAGGCACATGTTGGCGTAAGACTCATTGATAATGTTTTATTGAATGAGCGACTGACATATTTTTTCAAGCACCTCTATCCCAACATCTCGATGAACGATGCAGAGTCAGCGATTAGGGAGGGATTATCCACCGCGAAGGAGAAGATGGTTAAGCTGGTTAAGGCACAGTCGTCTAGCTCTGCATGCAAGCTGCGTCGCTCTGAGCTCCTCATCGATTTCGATTGGAGGAAAATCCAGAAGGAATTGATAGTCGCCGCCCAGCTAACTGCTGAGGTATGTTATGAAACGTGGTATCACCAATCTTTCCGTGGAGTCAAGCATCATCTGGAAGACAAAGAATATCAACCTCCAAGGGGTATTGGCACCCCCTCTGAGCCTCTCGGTGTAACTACTCGTCGCCGTCGGTTGGACAATTGAATTCATTCATTCATTTCCGCAGGTCCCTGTTCCACTGTTTTGGTTGGAAGGAATCAAGCTCTCGGGAGTTGGGACTCGGGAGTTAGGAAGCCTTGCGGTGTGTGCTAGTATTTCACAAAGTCACTTTGCTGTTGTGTACTCTAAATGAATATATTTGATCCATCGTCGCTGTGTCATGATGGACTGTGGAACTCTTATATAGTCCCTCCTTTTTGTGAGTCTGAACTCCAGACCCATCATCCCCCTCCCATGGCAAGAGGTCAGTCTCAACGACGACGACCAGCTGCTCCTGCCGCCGTGGCCACGCAGCCCACCGGTATGGGCCATGGTACCAATGAACCCAGTGGGACCAACCCAGAGGGGTCTGGGACCAGATATCGTCTTGCTCATGCTCATCACTTGCCCCAACGTTTTTGCGATCAAGACATGGAGTTTATTGACATTGAGCGAGGGCTCGATGACGATGACGAAACTGACAAACCAGATGACGACAATAGGCAGACTAATCCGAGTCAGAGTGCCATTAACACGGCTACCACTGATCCTCTAGCTACCGGAAGATCAAACCAGGGTCAGTCGGGTACAGGCCAGAATGTAGCGTACGACGTCTGTCATTTTTTCTGCAAGGATGAAACTCATACATACTGTAATGTCTGCAAGTAAGTTTCTTTTATATTCAGATGTCGTGATGGTGATGGAGAGACAATGTAGCAAAATGTACTCGCTGAAATCTTCGACTACTATGCTTCGCGGCCACCTAGACTTGACCCATCCCCTTCTTTACCTTGACAAAATGGAAGAGTGTCAATGGCCCTTATGTGCTACGTTAATCAAGACTGCCTTTGACAGGGGTTACACATACAATACTCTTCGACAAGCACTCAACCAGCCCAGCACTGTGATCGACAAGCTGCCGCCTCCGCCCCCCCCTGAAGAAGGCGACAGAGTCCATATCGGAGTGTGACCTAGGATTGACAACAGCGCAAATCTCCCAGAGTACTCTGTAGAAACCCTGCAAGAACTTCTTGTTGAGTTTATCGTTGTTGATGACCAGGTAAATTGGTTTACCACTTTGCTAACATGATTCGTTTGACTTGGGTGCAGATCAGGCCATCTACATGATGGAATGTCCTCAATTTCGCTGACTGCTCTTATTTCTTCGTCATGATCTGCTGGATACCGATATCCCTCATCGTACCAAGACTCACGAGCTCATCCTCCATCACTGTCGAAAGAAATTCTGGCAGCTCAAAGATGAACTGAAGGTTTATGGTCGATCATTTCTCACTACAACGTCGCTGATGTTTGCTTTACTTCAGAGGGCTGTTGGAGCAATCTCATTTACGGCGGATATATGGTCTGCCAGCAAGCTCAACTCATACATCACAATCACAGCCCACTGGATCAGCCGAGACTCATTGGGTGAATGTTCTAACCAACTCAATATGAGGACCGCATTGATCGCCTTCCACAATCTTCCTGGTGCACACACAGGCAAGGAAATTGCTCAAGTTATCCTGTACCTAATTGACCAGGCCGAGATACCAATGGACAAGGTTTGTAAATTATACTCGGCCCATTCGTTATCTACTAGACTACTACTAATGTACTGCTAGATCGGTCACTTTACGATGGACAATGCTACAAATAACGACACCGCCCTATCAGTATTTGCACAGATCTTACAGAATGAGCGCAAGTTCGAATTTGATCCCAAAGCTCATCACATGCGTTGCTTCCCTCACATTATGAATATTTGCATGCAACATGTCATCAACAAATACTCTGGCGCAGACTTTTCTGATGTTCCCAGGAGTTGGGGTAATGCACCATGCGTTTTGAAGAAAGTCGACTATGTCAAGGCACTGCAAGAGGACCTGATACAGCGTGAAAGGGAGACCATACGATGTGTCCGTAATTTGGGTCAACATTGACGGAACTTCCAGCAAACCATCAAGTCTGGGAATGAAAACCAACTATTCTCGAAGAACGGCATGCCCATGAAGCTCCCCATTGTTCAACTTCTCCACGACGTTGGGACTTGCTGGGACTCTACCTATTACATGATCAACTGCCTGTGTACGCTACACCAGGTTTGTGGTCAAATTACCATTAAAGTCGTATCTGAAAGTTTTCATGTAGGCGCTCGATCTTTGGGTAAATACACCATGAAACGCAAATTTAACCTTCCAGAAGTTAGCGCCGATGCATTGGGAAGTACTACAAGATCTTGAGTTTGTTCTTTATATGAGAACAACTTTTCAGTGTATGCATTCCATGCTAACAAATTGTTTGCAGGCGCCTGCCATGGCCCATCACACAATGACCTCAGAGCGAATTCCTTTACTTGGTGGAGCATTACCTGCATATGAGACGTTCCTGGAAAAGTGGAAGCGCATGTCGTTGTCCACTGAAAACCCCCAATTCGGTCCAATTCTTAGTGAAGGGCTGGCATATGCAGAACAGTATTATGAATTGATGTGTGGCAATGATGCTTATATTGTGGCAATGTGTAAGTACAATCCTTCTGGATATCAACAGTGCTAACTTATTGTTCACGCTCCAAGTTATTCACCCTGTTATATGGTTTTCATGGGTGAAGCACAGGTGGGGAAACAAGATTTCCTCCGTTAAAGCGAGTATCTTGGAAATAGTGAGTAATGATTCTTCTGAATGTTAGATCTTCTCATTATATATGTTCCCAGATGGAACAGTATCACACGAAGTATCCGACTCCAAACTCTCAGCCAACTCCTGCAATCATGCGACCTGCATACATGAACCTGGCATCAGTATATGGCCTGGACGCGATGGAGATACCCACCCAAGAACACAGACTGTCATCGGTTGAAGAAGAGTTTGGCTTGTACATTGCGACAACTGTTACAGTTGCCCTGGAGAATGCCTTTAATTTGCCGTTGTCGTCATTGGACATCATTTCTTTCGTTCCTTTCCACTATTCCCTGACTTTTGATCATCCTTGGTTATCCTCTCTTGCTTGATAGGAGCCAGTTTGTTTATCTCACCTCATGTCTTATCTTCCCCCAAGTTCTCCCTATCTAGCATGACTCATTCAACATGAGTCACTATCTCTTTATCTTCTTATCTTCTTATCTCCTTATTCTTCTGTCTCGATTTGTCTTCCTCTCATTCACTATTGTTACACAGCTTGGCCTGTGCACGATGGGTTGACCCTTAAATACCAGTAACAGTACGATGGTATTCCCTAGCTAGTTCTGTGCAATCAAGCATTGTTCTAGTCCTCCAAGAGCTCCAGCTGTGTGTCTGGATATCGAGACCTTCCCTCTTGTCTTTGAACTCCAAGGAGTGGACTCTTCGTAAGCGATTCCTCCTTGGCCTAAGACTCAGAACGCTGCTTCACATAACAACAACCAGCGACCCGGATAGTACGGACGTACTCGCATTCTGGGAGGTGAGCGATTCAATTGTGTGCTAAATGAATCATAACTCACTGTTGGCATTGGGTGCAGCTCAAGCGAGCAAGATTCCCCATGATCTATCGCATGGCGATGGATTATCTTCCCATCCAACCTTCCTCTGTCCCCTGCAAACGCGTATTTTCGTCCAGCGCAGAAACCGATACGAAGAAATGAAACCGTATTAGCTACTGAAGTTCTCGTTAAAACAAGAACAAGTTAATTTCGGTCAATACTGGCAGACGACGGAGGCCGAGATGCTCACAAACAAGGTCGAGGAGGATCTACTTGGTGATCTCATGATGGAGGGCAGTAGCAACAAGGCAGTGACTGCAGCCCTAGACGCAATCACCCTGACGGAAGGTGATGGCAATCCATGTGGGTGAGTCAAGGTCTTTTCTTGAGGGTGAATATGTAGTTACCTAGCACCTGCTACTTGTATCGGCATATGGACTCCATTGTCGTGTTTTATCTGCATGAAGCACAGGTTGTTTTCGTCTTGTAACTCGGACTTAGCACTATAATATGTTTTGACTCGAACGCCTTGCTTCTGTCGAGAGCGTAGCGTTTGCACTGCCTCATCCTCACTATCCTTCATGATGCTTGTGCATATGTATCCCTGCTCCCCTATCTTACCCTGTCCAGTTTGTCTTGTTGTGTCGGGGACAGCGTGTGGCTAACAAGGTCCTAATAATCCTCCAAGCAGCGAGAGGAACATTGACATTGACATATGGCAGAGCAAATGAATCTGACAACCCAGGCACCAGGCAGCCACTCTCAAGTCTCAGCTAATTCTTGAGGCTCGCAGTGCATGCTCTTACTCCCCTCTGAGATGAAACTCTCAATTTTTTTTTCAGATATCCCACTGTAGTAGGCTGGCTTTTGCACGATTACGATTCACAACACCGACTGATGATGCAGTAACAACAATGATGCGATAACAACAATGATGGGAATGGTGAGTATGCCTACGATGTCCTCACCATCATCAGATTCCTAACCCTCGTTCACTCTTGCCACAACTCAGTATGACGACACATCAACATGTCGACAAATACATTGATGATGCGACGACTCAGTGTGACGATGCAATGATGACAGTGAGTACGCCTCGCTCTCATCCTCATAATCCGCACCCTTCTCCCTCATGCAACAACCCAACGTGATGGTGCACTGCCATCTAATGACAATGAATGATGCAGCATGCCGGCACCACTGCAACCACGACAATGATGATGACAACGCAACGTGCATGGTGCAATGACAGATGCTACAGCATGCCATGACGCAACGACGACAAATGATGGCACCATGACGCCAACAACAACTCAGCATGATGATGACAGGTCACGGTGAGTATGTCTCATCCTCGTCCACACCATCCTCACTTGTTATGCGAAGCGGCGTTCTGAGTCTTAGATCAAGGAGGAATCACTCACGAAGAGTCCGCTCCTTGGAGTTCAAAGACTAGTGGGAAGGGTCTCGATATCCAGACACACAGCTGGAGCTCTCGGAGGACTAGAACAACGCTTGATTGCGTAGAACTAGCTAAAGAACACGATTGTACTGCTACGGGTATTTAAGGGTTGACCTTCAGTGCACAGACCAAGCTGTGCTAACAGTAGAGAACG
>JBBPKR010000227.1:0-13903 GCA_038089375.1 Pseudoaustroboletus valens | reverse complement strand
CTTGGCACTGTTCGGTGCTCCCCAAGGTGCGATCAGGGGTAATTGTGGTATTTTCCACACAACGAAGGATAACTCTTTGTCGTTGTAAAATAAGAGTTGTAGTCTCGGCGCACTAAAGTCATCAGCCATAGCCAGGCAGAACCCCTCTCCTCCATATAGTATAGTATGACTCTGCAGCGAAGTCAATTCTCCTGCGAATTTCACACGCCTGAAGATAGGCAAACATTGTCAACCTGGCCATCTATTTTGGCAACGTGTCTCTTGTGGTCCGCCCAACCCAACCTGTTTCACGTCTCGCTTCTCCGGGGCCCTTCGATAACGACATCCCGGACGGGCAATTCTTCTTCGAAATCACCGGAACCACTGATCCGGTTATCATCCAAGACTGTCTAGACTTGCTAAAGGGAACTCTCCCTATTTACGTTCACGACGAGCATCTCTACGTTGGAAGAAGAGAGTTCTTCGTCGAGTTCCCACCTCTCCTCCCTGTCAATCGAAGAACCCACAATCAGGATGGCCGGAGTAACCATGGATGATCTACGGGCCCAGATAGAACTCCTAGCTGCTGCACTCGCCACCCTGTGGGACCAACAGAACCCCACCGTTCCAATCGCCTCTGTCGAAGTACGAAAAACCATAGTCCCAGTTCCGGACCCCAGCCACTTTGATGGGTCCTATCAGCAGTTCGAAGAATGGTGGATGAAGGTCCTGGTTTACCTAGACTTTCACAAGGAGACCTACACCACCAATAAAGATCAGACATTGGCAATCCTCTCTCGCGTAGGGTCCAAATCCGGAGACACCAACAAAAATGGGGCAGGTCTGTGGGCCTGGAACGAGATCAAAAAGCACTGGGGAAAAGGACCCCACGACTACCCCACCATTGACAACGTTGAAGCCAAGATTCGGAGCTGGTTCACCATCGGCAACGAGTGGGATCTAGCCCGCCGCCAACTCTGCACTTTGACTCAGCGAAGAGGAGAGAGGACTCAGGTGTTCCTCACCAAGTGGTTGGCCTTGTTCGACATGGCCATAGTCTCCCACAGCAAAGGAGTAGGGCTGCTAGAACGAGCAGTCCAACAAGATGTGATTTGTCATATCTTCCTCGATGACAAGAGGGAGGTACTGGTGACGGATTACATACCCCTTATCCAACGCTATGCTGAAGCCATCGAGAGCTTTGAAACACGGGATCAGGAGCCTATGGTCAAAAGGACTCCTTATCGAGATCCCAATGCCATGGATGTAGACGCCATAACCCGCCCCTCACCACCAAAAGGATGCTTCAATTGCGGCGAAGAGGGACACTTGGCTAGGGCGTGCCCTAAACCATTCACCAAGTGCGGCGATTGCGGGTGGTCAAGGGGAGGGCATAAGGCCCGGTGTAGTCGAAAGATTCATGTCGTGGGAAAGGAAGCGGAGAGCGCCGCTATAACAAACAGCTCTGGGGTGGTCGCCTTGTCATCAAAGGCAGAGCCTGACCATCGGCTTAAGGCAGTCCAAGGAATGGATTACGAGGCCATGAGGGCCTACTTCTGAGATTTAGAAGAAACGGAAGGAAAGGGAAAAGGGAGGGGGTGACGAGATTGAGCCCTCGATCACCCCAAATAGACAATGTAATCAGAAATTCATTTCGCAATAGTTTCTCTTATTTAGAAGAAGAAAATTTGGATTCACGATGGGGTAGCCTCCCTGAATCCAATGTGCCGGCGTCTCTCAATGAGCGCAGCTCCACGATAGGAGTATTTAATTCTGGCAAAAATGAAAAAAATATATTTGTAGAACCATACCAGGACTTACTCGATCAAGGATTTGAACCTCTAGATTGTAGTATACAAGAACCATCTTCCGTTTCATTTACGTATAACATGAAAACGATCCAAAAAGAGTTTCAGGAGAGCTCAACTCCTAGGAACGTTCAAGTCATCAACCTCGACAGCGAACTCACCATAAAAATCAACATCATACAAAAATATCAAAACCTTACCATCAACGCACTCCTGGATAGTGGAGCAGGGGGGACCTTCATCGATAGGGAATGGGCAATGCAACACTGAATCCCCATGAAACCCCTGGAGCAACTCATACCCGTGTATAATGCTGACAACACGTTAAACCAAGCAGGCAGAGTCACCCACCGAGTGGTGCTAGTAGTAGACTTTGAAGGACACCGAGAAAAACTCACAGTGGAAGTTACCAATTTGGGCCGGAACCAGATGATTATTGGAAACACATGGTTGCGACATCACAACCCCCGAATTGACTGGGAAACGGGGCATGTAGCCATGACAAGATGTCCCGCGTCGTGTAGAGCGTTGAACGCCTCTTATCGGAATAGGTTAGAAGAGTGGGAGAACAAATATGGGCATACGAGAGGGCAGGCGAAATTAAACACTATAGCCAAACCTGTATTTGAAGAACCATTCAATCTAGTCCCTAAAGAGTATCATGATTATTTAGACGTCTTCTCAAAGAAGGCGAGTGAGAGAATGCCCGAGCGAAAGCCATGGGATCATGCTATCGACTTAAAACCAGATTTTAAACCAAAAAAGGGTAGAGTGATCCCTATGAGCCCAGATGAACAAGCCAAAGTGCATGCATTTCTAAACGACCAACTATCTAAAGGGTATATACGACCTTCTAAATCCCCTCAAACATCACCAGTGTTCTTCATCCCCAAGAAGGAAGGGAAGAAGAGAATGGTGATGGACTATCAGTACTTAAATGAGGGAACTGTGAATAACAACTACCCCTTGCCGCTCATTTCCCAACTCATCAATAAATTAAAAGGAGCAAAGCTCTTTATGAAAATGGATCTCCGATGGGGATACAATAATGTACAGATCAAAGAAGGAGATGAATGACAAGTGGCCTTTGTCTGTCACAAAGGGTCCTTTGAACCCACCGTCATGTTTTTCGGACAGTGCAATTCGCCCGCAACTTTCCAACAAATAATGAACGAGATCTTCGGCGACATGAAAGACATAGTCATTGTCTATATTGACGACCTTCTTATCTTTACAAATACCCCTAATCGAGAAGAACATATAAAGAAAGTTCAAGAAGTGCTGGCACGACTTAGGAAGCATGACTTATTTGTCAAACCAAAAAAATGCTCCTTCTTCCAGACCAAAGTAGAAATGCTAGGAATGGACGTGTCCACAGAAGGAGTTGTCATGAGCGAAGCCAAGCTCAACAGAATCGCGGGATGGACAGCCCCCACTAATGTAAAAGGAGTAAGGAGCTTCTTAGGGCTGGCCAACTTCTATCGGAGATTCATCAATGGATACTCCCAGATAGTGCGACCTCTGCACAACCTAACTAAAAAAGATCAACCATGGATCTGGGGATCAGATCAATACAATGCATTCGAAACGCTTAAATTAAGGTTCACCACCGCTCCGGTACTAGCTTACCCGGATGACACCACCCCGTATCGAGTAGAATGCGACGCCTCAGACTTTGCAGTAGGGGCCGTCTTATCTACATTAAAAGAAGACAAATGGCATCCCGTAGCCTACATGTCTCACGCAATGTCACCAGAAGAACGAAATTACCCAATTGCGGACAAGGAGATGCTAGCCATCATTTCGGCCTTAGAGCAATGGCGCCATCATCTAGAAGGAGCACATTTCCCTTTTGAAATATGGACAGATCATAAAAATCTGCAATACTTTATGTCCTCTCAAAACTTGAGCCGGCGCCAAGCGCGATGGGCACAATATTTATCCAGATTCGATTACTGATTAATTAATAAACCCGGCACTTCAATGGGAAAGGCCGATGCCTTGTCTAGACGAGAAGATCACGCTGTTGGCATCGAAAATGACAATTGTGATGTCACATTCATTCCTTCTGAGAAAATCATTGCCCAACTAGGCTCTGAAAAAAGCCTATTTGAACGAATCTTACAAGCACACGAATCCGTATGAAATCCCGACGGTAGTGTGGATAAATTAGGTACCTGGATGTACGACAACAAGATATGGGTACCACCGCACCTCTGCCAGGAGGTAATCACTCGCTATCACAATCATCCGCTAGCTGGACACAAGGGAGCAGAAAAGACTGCGGAGTTGCTCACCCAGTACTACAAATGGCCGGGCCATCGTCAAGATATTGTAAACTATTGTAGAATGTGTCAACGGTGCGCCCGCATGAAACCAACCAATCACGCGCCCGCTGGTCTATTGGCACCACTAGAGATACCAAAAGGACCTTGGGAAGACATATCTGCAGATTTCATGACGGGCTTCCCGGAAGTAAATGGTTTCAATGCCATTCTAGTAGTGGTAGATAGATTCTCCAAGGAAGCAGCGTTCATCCCTACGTCAAAAGAAGTCACTGCACTAGGCACGGCAGCGTTATACAGGGATTATGTATGGAAGCACCACGGACTTCCCACCACACTGGTATCCGACCGAGGACCACAGTTCGCTTCCCAGGTTATGGAAGCTTTATGTAAAATGCTGCACATTGAACGTCGCATGTCCACCGCTTACCATCCGCAAACCGACGAACAGACGGAGCGGACGAACAGGGAATTACAACAGTACCTGCGCATGTTCATAGCAGAAAAGCAAGATCAATGGGTCGAATGGTTAGCTATCGCCCAGTTTAACTTCAACAACACACAGTCCGCCGCTACAAAGGCCACCCCCTTCTCGCTCACTAAGGCGTTTAACCCTCGAATGGGAATAGAACCCGAAGTGACTCGCTTACCGGCAGCAGCAGCCTTTGCTGATAACATGAAAAAGGCACTATTGGATGCAAAAACCGTGTTGGAAAGAACGCGCGAATGAATGAGAACCCAAGCGGATAAGCATCGCGTGCCGGCCCCGGCTTACCAAATAGGGGACAAAGTGTGGTTGTCTATGGAGAACCTCACATTGGGAAATCGCCCATCCCGGAAATTAACGGAGCGCTGGATAGGACCCTATACCATCAGGGACGTGGTTGGGAGTAACGCGGTATCATTGCACTTACCTAAGCGCATGAAAATCCATGAAACGGTCAACGTTTCCCGCGTGAAACCGTACTTTCCCCCTGTGGAAGGGCAACCGGTTGACAGACTGGGACCAATAGTGGTTGATGAAGACGGCTCTGAAGAGTTTGAAGTCAACTATATAGTAGATTTGCGCCCCGCTGGAAGGGGCTTTCAATATTTAGTACATTGGAAGGGCTATGGGAACAACGATCACACTTGGGAGCCTGCCTCCAGGTTGAAGAACGCTCCAGACGCCATCAAACTGTTTCATCGACAAAACCTGGCAGCGCCACGGAAACTAAACAGTCTGTCATTGACCGAGTTCGGGGAGCTCTTTAGCCCCTATGAAAATTTCACCTCCAGATCAACCAGCCATGGGTAATCTGGAATCTCACCCCTAGTGAGGGGGTAATGTTACGACTCTGTTCATTTTCACCTAGCTTTGTCACGTGACTAGATCACCTGACATGTCACATGACCAGATCATGTGACCGGTCTAGACCCTTATCTCTTATCTACACATGTATTAATCTCCGTCATCTTCTACTTCTTTTCACACAATCGTGAGAACACTCTAACCATGTATAGTAACCCTTATCATAGATAGTACCTGACACAGCTTGGTCTGTGCGCAGCATGTAGTAGTATAAATATGAATGTCATCCAACCGGACAAACCAGTTTTGTCCTTGTTGGGATTCCCCTAACGAGTGCATCGCCAGCTTTAGTCTCGTCCTATCGACTTGGAGAGTGGGTCCTAGACATCTTGTCTTAGGGTCGCCTTCAGTGTTATGATCAACTGTGATGCGTAACACATGACACGACCAGTAGTGTCAAGTGATGTACCAAGGGGTTACGGCGTCAAGCGGTACCCTTCTCTCACTGAGGTGAGCGATGGCTGAAGACAACAGCGGCTGTGGCAGGAAGTCTCTGAGACTCCCTTCAACGCAGGTGGCATAGGACGTAGTCCTAAAAGCAGACCTAGAGAGGTTCAGCTCTCACTGACAGAGGTTCCCTACCTAGGGATAGGAGCAGCCCTCGACAACGAGGACGGCAACGACGTTGAGGAAGTCTAAGGCCCGGCTTAGACTAGAGGATGAGGTAGAAAGAATCAACCAACAGACTTGAAACTATGTGGTATTGTGTAAATCAAGGTTAAAGATAAAAGTACAGGAGAGAAAGGTTTATATATGGTATCATAACGAGTTCAAGCGGAGCTTGAACTAGTGTAGGACAGGCACTATCGAGTCATAACGAGTCAGTGATATAAAAGGAACTATGAGGATATGCATAAGAGAGCATAGCCAAGGAGGGCAGTGTCTGTGACAAGAAATGAGTCATAAATAAATAGCACTGCCTAGAAGGCAGTGATTGGCACAGGAGATGGAGAGAAATGGAAGTATTGGTGCCACTCTGCCGGGGAGCAGTCCTGCACGAGCGCGGCATTCCAGTTGTCCTTGTTAATAACGGGGGAAAAAGGGAAGGGGGTATCTTCGACCATAACATTACCTCCGTTACAAGGTTGATGCCCAGCATCAATCCACTTCAGCTCCCCAGCTTCCTTTGGCCCATTCGCCCCATCCAAAGTTTGTTGCCGCAGAGATGTTTGGGCAAGAGGAGGATGGGGGAAAGTGGGAAGGGGCGCCGCATTGGTTGCAGGTGGTGGGTCACCAGGTGCAATCCCATTGGGTGTGTCCGGGGGCACGAGCCTCACAGAAGGGACAGATGTAGAAGGGGCAATTGAGGCGGAAATGTCCGCATCGATTGCAGACGAAGCAGCAGTGGTGTGCGGCTCGGGGAGAAGTGACACCCCGAGAGTTGGAGGGGTAGGGAGTTGGGGGCGCCACCACGGGTCCGGGAATATCTGCCGCTGCAGATGGAACATAGGTGGGAGGAGGGGCATGAGAGCGAATCCCTGCCATGGTTGGGGGAGAGTTTGGGCGAGTCCCACTTCCCAATGAAGGGGTAGTGGAGGAATTACTGGCGACAGCGGGAGGGGGGACGGGATGAGAACCCTTGATGACAGTAGGCACGACATACCGTGGGAGGGGTTGCGGGAGGTATGGCGGCGGAGGACTCGATGTGCATGGCGTCAGAGTCGGTGTCGAGGGTGGGGATGGAGTCGGAGTCGGAGTTGGAGGGCGAGGGGGTAGGAGCAGTCTGCTCGCCGCTACCGTTGCCAGCAGTTGTAGTGCTGATGGGGTCGACTCCATCCAAAGCTCCCACAGAGTGGGCTCGTCGAATTCCTCCAGGACCAAGTTGAAAAAGGTCCTCCAGGAATTCCTGAAACCACCGGGAGGGAAGGGATTCATTGTCGATGAAGGATTCGACAATGGGGGAGAGGAGGCGGTGGAGGAGGGAGGGGTCAAGTTGGGTGATCGAGAGATCAAACCCTGCGTCGAAGAGGGCGTCGAGGAACGCGACTTGAAGCTCGGAGATGACATTTGTAATGAGGGGAAGGGTGTTGGTAGCGTCAGGGACGAAGGGATTGGAGTGCTCGGCGACAAAGACACTTGGCGAGTGCCAGATGGCCTGGGAGAAAAGGGATTGAAGGCCAGCGAGTTGGAGGTAACTGCTGATGAGGGAAGTGATAATGGGGTCCGATGTGAACTCCGGAGTGGTGTGTAATGCAATCAGGGTTTCTCGGTCCTCGACAAGCGAGGTATAAAGGACGTGACGAGAGGAAGGGGTGAGGGAGGCAAGTGCGGCGTGGATGGAAGGATATGAATGGGGGATGATGGCCATAGAGGATTAAAAGTGGTTTGAGCTCCACTACAATTTGTTCGCCTTTTTATATGCCAGCAAGATTGTCTTGGCATTAGTAAGGTGGCGTTCGGGTTCCCACATTCGTTCTGAAGCCGGATAACCAGTCCAGTGTACGAGGTATTGCCTCCGTGATGGAGATCCGTGGTAACTGATAATGGATTCCATGGTAAATTCTTCTTCTGATCCAATTAGTTTGGGTGGAGGTCAGGAGAAGTTGGGTCCGTGTTCCAGGGTTTTGTTATAGGAGGAGAGAAGGGAGGCATGGAAGACATCATGGATCTTCCATTGTGGAGGGAGTTTGAGTCGAAATGCCACAGAAGACACTACCTGAGTGATTCCTAGTGGTCCGACACGTTTAGGGGAGAGTTTTCGGTTGGGGACTTGAAGTTTTAGATTCTTGGTGTCAAGCCAGACCTTATCTCTGACGTTCCAAGGTTTAAACCGAGAGAAGACTCGCTCTTTCATTTTAAGTTGGGCGAGTTGGTGAGAGGCTTCTGCCTCTTTTCAAGTGGTTTCGAGAAGAGAGAGGCGCTGCTCAAGGGCGGGGATGTAGGTTTTTCCGAGTGGTGGATAAGAACGGGGTTCAAATTCGTAGAGGAGGGAGAATGGGGATTTGTTGGTAGAGGAATGGGCGGCGGAGTTATGGGAAAACTCGGCCCAAGGAAGTAGGTCAAGCCATTTCATTGGCTGACCTTGGCAAAAGATGCAGAGATAGGTTTCTAACTTCTGGTTATAACGTTCGGTTTGCCCATCTGATTGGGGGTGATAGGCGGTAGAGAGGGCTAAATCGTATCCGGCGAGTTTAGCAAGCTCTCTAGCAAAGGCAGAGGCGAATTGTGGGCCATGATCAGAGATGAGTTTGTCATGGAGACCAAAGTGTTTGAAAACGTGGTGAAAGAATAGGTCGGCGATGCCGGCAGCATCGATGGTTTTGAAGCAAGGGGCGAGAATTACCCCCTTACTAAGGCCATGGTCGACCACGACCATAATAGAATCATGGCCGCGGACGGGGGGAAGGTCGGTGATAAGGTCCACAGACAGGTGGGCGAACAGGCAGGAGGTATGGACCGCCAATGGAACAGAGGGGGGAATGGTAGGGTGGGTTTGCACTTTATTAGCCTGGCAAACCGCACAACCAGCCATGTATTTTCGAACAAAGGTAGCCATACCAGGCCACCAGTAGTCCTTGGAAAGTAGGGCGAGAGTACGGAGATGGCCTCCATGACCCCCAGACGGAGAACCATGAGTGTCCTCGACGAGGCAGGGGCGGGCAGGGTCCGGGACATACAGGCGGGAATGGAAATAGAGTCAGCCATCTGAATAGGTCCAGTCGGCAGGGGAGGACCAGAGGGGGAGGGAAGGAGACTCCGAGTGGAGTTCCTTCAGATAGGTGAGCACAAGGGGGTCGGATGGGGAGGACTCCTTAATCTGTTTCGCAAGGGAGAGGTCGATGGAGTTGATATGATGTGCAAAGGCATCATTAGGGAGTAACTGGACATCTGCATTGTCGGAGGAAGTATCCACAGAATCCTTCTGAGACAAAGCATCAGCAGGACCCATCTGGGTACCTGGGACGGCCCGATAGGACAAATCGAAGTCCTGGAGGAAAAGAAGCCAGTGCGCCTGGTGCCGGGAGAGTTTACGCGGGTCCTTGAAGTAGGTGAGGTTCTTGTGATCCGTAAGAACTGTAACAGAGTGGGCGGAACCCATCAGGTATTGCCGCTATTCTTCAAGACCGTGGATGACCACGAGAAGTTCACGATCATAGATGTCGTAGTTCTGCTCCGCAGGGGAAAAGGACCGGGAGAGATACCCACATGGGTGGAGGTCTCCATTAGAATCGGGTTGCATCAGCACCCCTCCGGAGGCTGTCAAGGAAGCGTCCGTCATGAGGGTGAAGGGTTTGGAGGTGTCCGGAAAAGCCAATACTGGCTGGGACAGGAAGGCCTGACAGAGTGACGCCACTGCAGCATCACAGGCTGGGGACCAGGCAAAGGAAACACTCTTCTTCGTGAGGTCAATGAGAGGTCAAGTGATATCCAAAAAGGAGGGGATAAAGCGATGGTAGAAGTTGTAGAAGCCAAGGAACAACCGGACTTCTTTTACAGAGGAGAATGGGGTGGACCAGTCCGTGATGGCTTTGAGTTTAGTTGGATCTATTTTGACTCCTTCGCCACTAACGACCATACCAAGGTATTCCACTTCCTTGGCCGAAAAGGTACACTTTTCGAGTTTGAGGTACATGGAGAGTTCACGGATGCGCTGAAGTACTTTGCGCACACATTCCTCATGGAGGGAAGGGTTGGTGACAGAGTGGATGAGGAGGTCATCCATATAAATGATCAACCATCCTTCAGCGATATAATCACCGAAGTGATCATTCATGAAGCATTGGAATGTTGCCGGCGAATTACACATGCCGAAGAACATGACGTTGGGCTTGAAGAGGCCGAGGGAAGTGATGAATGCCGCCTTCCAACGGTCCTTCTTTTTGATCAAGATGTTGTTGTATCCCCAGCGTACATCAAACTTAGTAAAAAGGGAGGAACCCTTAAGTTTGTCAATAAGATTGGAAATGAGGGGGAGGGGATATACATTTTTGATCGTATGGGAGTTAAGGTAGCAATAGTCTTGGCAAGGGCAAAGTTTTTTGTCATCCTTCTTTTGGATGAAGAAGAAAGGGGACGCCTGTAGGGACTTGGAAGGGGAAATCTTCCCAGATTTCAGGTTCTTATCGACAAATTCCTGACAGGCCTTAAGTTCGGCCGGGTTAAGGGGATAGTTCTTTGCTCTTTTCGGGATAAAAGAGTTGGAAAGTTCAATCATATGATCATACAGTCGGGACAGGGGCAGTTTGGTAGTTCCTTTTTCGGAAAACATGTTGGAGAAGGAGGAGTAGGCGTTAGAGAGGGTGACCGCCTCCGAACCAGCCTGCTAGGCAATAGTAGTGGACAATGTAGTCCGGGTGAGTTCCACAAATAGCGGAGAACCAGAAGCGTTCAATATAGAATGTCCGAGGAGGCCTTTACGATTTAGAGGCGTTGAGTAGCATAGATATTTGTTGTAAAGGCTCCGAGAGATGTCGGCTTCCTCTCCTTTACCAAGGAAATTGGCAAGGTAGCGTTGATGGTGAGATTGGGGATGATCATCCCGAGTGTTGTTGTAGTCTTCTGGGGAAAGCTCCACTTTCCTGTCCCACCATGAGATCTTTGGGTTCATCGATCTCAGCCAAGGGAGGCCTAGAAGGAGGTCGTCCTTGCCCTGTCCAAGGATGAGGAACGTTCGTTGTTCCATGATGCCACCATAGTCAATGACTAGTCGAGCTTTGTGGGTGATGTCGCCAGCTTTGTTGAGAGTACCGTCAACGTTCTGGGCTTTAACGGGGTGAGGAAGAGGGGAAGTGGGAATGTGATGTTGTTCGATGATATGACAATTGATGAAGCATCCTGTAGCTCCACTATTGATCAACGCGGTGATGCCAATGTTTTGCTCCGGGTTCTTGCTGGAAATAATGGTGACTGGAAGGTGAATAGAACTAGCCTTCATTCCAGCAATAAATACAGGAGCAATCATAACCGAGGGTCCAGACACCGGTCCTGGCCCTCCTTCTAAAAATCCTTTCCGGTTTGGACGAGGTCCGAAGCATCATCTTCGAGAAGATGAATGTCTTCAACTTTGTATACCATTCTAGAATCATCTTCATCGGCTTCCCAGATAGAATTCCCATCTTCGTCCTTGGCAGGATCGAACACAGCGTCAATTGCCTTGATAAGTTGTGCCTTGTCATATCCTTTAGACTTGGCAATCATGTCGTACGGGTCAACGTTGACCACGACATTTTTAGGGGTAGAAGGTGGAGTGGTAGCCTGTATCATCCGTACTTGGACTGTCGAGGTTAATGTTCACTTTTTAACGTTGGGGGTATACCCTGGGTGACATTTGATAGAACAGCCTTGCTTCTTACAGATGAAGCATCTCCTTTCTTGGAATAGACGGGCTCGCTCTCTGAGTTCAAGAGTGAGACGGTCTACGTCCATGGCGTTGGGATCCCTTCAGGAGGAAGATCCTCCGTAAGAGGTATGAGGTCCGCGTCAGAGTAACCGGATTCATTTGAGTCCTCCTTTGATCTCAGATGCCTTAGTGAAGAGTTCCTCGATGGTTTTAGCAGTTTTGAAAATCCCGGAGAATGTAAGTTGCTCCACAATCTTGCTATCTAGTCCTCTGAGGAACCATTCAGAGAGGGTGTGAACATCGGTGATCTGTGATCGGGTGGAGAGGAGGGAAAAGGTGGAGATGAACTTTTCAAATCCTTTGGGGTCGCAGGTATTCTGGTTTAGGGATCCTAGCTCAACACGAGCTTGGGAGGCCGAGTCGTAGGGAGAGAATGTCATTAAGAAGGAATTGCTGATCTTCTTGAGGGTAAACTGGTCATCTGGCACTTTGTCGACGACTATCTTGGTGAGCCAAGACTCAGCAAAGACTTTTCCATGGCCTTTGGTCATACGGTTGAGGAGTACCACCACCTTGGTGAACTCTGTCCAGTGGTTATGAAGGGCAAGATAAGCCCTCATTGCTAGCAGCCATCTGGTAGCATTCTGCAGCTCGCCGGAAAACTCTTCGGGAAGGGCCGCTTTGATTTCGGTAGTCATACTGGTATGGACAGGGATAGGGATGGGTTCATTGATATCTTCCAATGGTATAGGGTGAGATGTAGCAAGTGTCCCTAAAGCATTGGAGATGGCGGAGTTGAGGTTGTTTCTGCTTTCGTCGTCTAGAGGAGGAAAAGAATCGTCTCCTACTTCTTCTCCTACTTCACTGTCACTATTTTCCTCGTTTGCTTCTTCCTCAGGTGGTGGTAACGCTGAGGTAGGGGCACAGGGAGTAGAGCGGTTGGATGGTGGAAGGGGAGAGGTATGGGGGTGGGGAGAAGACTGTAAGGGATTTTCCCATGGACGAGCAGAGGGGTTGGTAGGTCCTGCTCCAGAGATTCGGCGAGACGTGATGACGGCGAGGTGTTGCTCAACTTGAGAGCAACAACGACGGGGAGGGGGGGTAGAAACCTAGGTGTGGAGAGCACTAGGAAAAGAAAACCTTGATCTTTTGTTACGATCAACTGTGATGCGTAACACGTGACACGACCAGTAGTGTCAAGTGATGTACCAAGGGGTTATGGCGTCAAGCAGTACCCTTCTCTCACTGAGGTGAGCGACGGCTGAAGACAACAGCGGCCATGGCAGGAAGTCTCTGAGACTCCCTTCGACGCAGGTGGCATAGGACGTAGTCCTAAAAGCAGACCTAGAGAGGTTCAGCTCTCACTGACAGAGGTTCCCTACCTAGGGATAGGAGTGGTCCTTGACGACGAGGACAGCAACGACATTGAGGAAGTCTAAGGCCCAGCTTAGACTAGAGGATGAGGTAGAAAGAATCAACCAACAGACTTGAAACTATGTGGTATTGTGTAAATCAAGGTTAAAGATAAAAGTACAGGAGAGAAAGGTTTATATATGGTATCATAACGAGTTCAAGTGGAGCTTGAACTAGTATAGGGCAGGCACTATCGAGTCATAATGAGTCAGTGATATAAAAGGAACTACGAGGCTATGCGTAAGAGAGCATAGCCAAGGAGGGCAGTGTCTGTGACAAGAAACGAGTCATAAATAAGTAGCACTGCCTAGAAGGCAGTGGTTGGCATAGGAGACGGAGAGAAACAGAAGTATTGGTGCCACTCCACTGGGGAGCAGTCCTGCGCGAGTGCAGCATTCCAGTCGTCCTCGTTAATAACGGGGGAAAAAGGGGAGGGGGTATCTTCGACCATAACAATCAGTAGGAGTAATGATGGATGGACGACCCCCAGAGGCTTTGGCAAGGTTGGGACAGTGTTTGGAGCGAATATGACTAATGGTGAAGTGGTTTATACCAGTAGAAGTAGAGATCTGACAAGTAGATTGACCCAATTCCAAGAAGAAGATAATTTGTTGGGTTTGATCAATGGAAAGTGATTTCATGGTGGTGGAAGTGGTCAATGCGATGTTGTTTGTGTTTGTTTATATAATGTTGAACTTCTTATGTATCACATGACCCATTTCTTACATAATAATCCACTACAATGTATAGTATTCATATTTCAATAGGTTAGCAACAAAACTGTTGC
>JBBPKR010000226.1:0-13932 GCA_038089375.1 Pseudoaustroboletus valens | reverse complement strand
AAGAAGAAGAAGGCAAAGAAGAAGATATTACCCTTCCCCTATTAGACGACGCCGACAAAGACCATATTAGCTCCGTCATCTCTGCCACCCTAGGAACACTTGCAACCTCCCATCCTATACCCACTGAGAACATCAACGAACCCACCCCTATCCCCATTCCTACTGGTATGACTACCGAGATTAAAGCTGCCCTCCCTGAAGAGTTTTCCGGCGAGCCGCAGGACGCTACCAGATGGCTGCTAGCGATGAGGGCTTACCTCACCCTTCATAACCACTGGACGGAGTCCACCAAGGTGGTGATACTCCTCAATCGCATGACCAAAGGCCATGGAAAAGCCTTTGCTGAGTCTTGGCTCACCAAGATAGTCATCAACAAGGTACCAGACGACCAGTTTACCCTCAAGAAAATCAGTGATTCTTTCTTGATGACTTTCTCCCCATATGACTCGGCCTCCCAAGCCCGTGTCGAACTCGGATCCCTAAATCAGGACACCCGCGACCCCAAAGGATTCGAAAAGTTCATCTCAAACTTTTCCCTCCTGTCTACTAGATCTCAGATCACTAACGTCCACGCCCTCTCTGAATGGTTCCTCAGAGGTTTAGATAGCAAGATTGTGGAGCAACTTACTCTCTCCGGGATCCTCAAAACTGCTAAAACCATTGAGGAACTCTTCATCAAAGCATCTGAAATCGAAGGAAGACTCAAACGAATCCGGTTACTCTGATGTGGACCACATACCTCTTATGGAGGGTCTTCCTCCCGAAGGGATCCCAACGCCATGGACGTAGACCGCCTCACTCTCGAACCAGGAGAGCGAGCCCGTCTATTCCGAGAAAGGAGATGCTTCATTTGTAAGAAGCAAGGATGTTCTACCAAACGTCACCCAGGGTATACCCCTAACATCAAGAAGCGGACTTCGACCTCTACAGTCCAAGTACAGATGGTAGAGGCTACCACTCCACCTTCCACCCCTAAAGATGTCGTGGTCAATGTAGACCCATACGACATGATCGCCAAGTCAAAAGGATACGACAAGGTACAACTTATTAAGGCAATCGACGCTGTGTTCAATCCTGCCAAAGACGAAGACGGGAACTCTATCTGGGAAGCCGACGAAGATAATTCTAGGATGGTGTACGAAGTCGAAGACATTCATCTTCTCAAAGATGATGCCTCGGACCTCGTCCAAACTGGAAAGGATTTTTAGAAGAAGGGCCAGGACCGGTGTCTGGACCCTCAGTTACGATTGCTCCTGTATTTATTGCTGGAATGAAGGCTAGTTCTATTCACCTTCCAGTCACCATTATTTCCAGCAAGAATCTGGAGCAAAACGTCGGCATCACCGCGTTGATCGACAGTGGAGCTACTGGATGCTTCATCAATCGTCGCATCATCAATTAATACCACATCCCCACCTCCCCTCTTCCTCAACCTGTTAAAGCCCAGAATGTTGATGGTACTCTCAACAAAGCTGGCGACATCACCCACAAAGCTTGACTAGTTATTGACTATGGTGGCATCATGGAACAATGAACGTTCCTAGTCCTTGGACAGGGCAAGGACGACCTTCTTCTGGGCCTCCCATGGCTGAGATCGATGAACCCAAAGATCTCATGGCAGGATGGGAAAGTGGAGCTTTCCCCAGAAGACTACAATAACACTTGGGATGATCATCCCAGGTCTTACCACCAACACTACCTCACTAATTTCCTTGGCAAAGGAGAGGAAGCTGATATCTCTTGGGGCCTTTACAACAAATATCTACTCTACTCGACGTCTCTGAATCGTAAAGATCTCCTCGGCCGTTCTATGTTGAACGCTCCTGGATCTCCACCATTCGTGGAGCTCGCCCAGACTACGTTGTCCACTACTATTGCCCAACAGGCTGGCTCGGAGGCGGTTACCCTCCCTGATGCCTACTCTTCCTTCTCCAATGTGTTTTCTGAAGAAGGAACCATCAAGTTACCCCCATCCTGTCCATATGACCATACTATCAAACTCTCTGACTCTTTTATTCCGAAAAGAGTGAAGAACTACCCTCTCAACCCAGCCAAACTTAAGGCCTGTCAGGAGTTTGTTGATGAAAACCTGAAATCTGGAACGATTTCCCCTTCCAAGTCCCCACAGGCATCCCCCTTCTTCTTTGTCCAAAAGAACGATGGCAAGAAACTTTGCCCCTGCCAGGACTACTGCTACCTTAATTCCCACACGATCAAAAACATGTATCTCCTTCCCCTCATCTCTGACCTTATCGACAAACTTAAGGATTCTTCCCTCTTCACAAAGTTTGACGTATGATGGGAATACAACAATATCTTGATCAAGAAGGAGGACCGTTGGAAGACAGCATTCATCACTCCCCTTGGCCTTTTTGAGCCCAACATCATGTTCTTCGGCATGTGTAATTCGCCGGCAACATTCCAACATTTCATGAATGATCACTTCAGTGATTATATCGCTGAAGGCTGGTTGATCATTTATATGGACAACCTCCTCATCCACTCTATCACCGACCCTTCCCTCCACAAGGAATAGGTGTGCAAAGTGCTCCAGCGCATCCGCAAACTCTCCATGTACCTCAAACTTGAGAAATGTACCTTCTCGGCCAAAGAGGTGGAATACCTCAGTATGGTTGTTAGTGGTGAGGGAGTCAAGATGGATCCGACCAAACTCAAGGCAATCGTCGACTGGTCAGCTTCATTCTCCTCCATTAAAGAAGTCTGGTCGTTCCTCAGCTTCTGCAATTTCTACTGTCGCTTCATCCCTTCCTTTTTGAATATTACTCGACCTCTTATCGACCTCACGAAGAGGAGTGTTTCCTTCGCCTGGTCCCCGGCCTGTGATGCTGCAGTAGCGTCACTCTGTCTGACCTTCCTGTCCAAGCCAGTGTTGGCTGTTCCGGACACCTCCAAACCATTCACCCTCATGACAGATGCTTCCTTGACAGCCTCTGGAGGGGTGCTGATGCAGTCCGACTCCAACAGAGATCTCCACCCGTGTGGGTATCTCTCCTGTTTCTTCTCCCCAGCAGAACGGAACTATGATATATATGACCGAGAACTCCTCGCTGTCATTCACGGTCTTGAAGAGTGGCGGCAAGACCTGATGGGTTCCGCCCACTCTGTCACGGTTCTTACAGATCACAAGAACCTCACCTACTTCAAGGACCCTTGTAAACTTTCCCGGCGCCAGGCGCACTGGCTGTTACGGTCGAGGATACCCCCTCCCCTTTTTCCCCCATTATCAATGAGGATGACTGGAACGTGGGGCTTGCCCAAGACTGCTCCCTGGCGGAGTGGGATCAATACTTCCGTTTCTCGCCTTCTCCCGCGCCGACCACTGCCTTCTAGGCAGTGCTACTTATTTATGACTTGTTTCTTGTCACAGACACTGCCCTCCTTGGCTATGCTCTCTCGTGCATAGCCTCGTAGTTCCTTTTATATCACTGACTCGTTATGACTCGATAGTGCCTGCCCTACACTAGTTCAAGCTCTGCTTGAACTCGTTACAATACCCTATTTAAACCTCTTTCTCTCATATTTGTATCTCTAACCTTGATCTACACAATACCATATAGTTTCAAGTCTGTTGGTTGATTCTTTCTACCTCATCCTCTAGTCTAAGCTGGGCCTTAGACTTCCTCAACGTCGTTGCCATCCTCGTCGTCAAGGACCACTCCTATCCCTAGGTAGGGAACCTCAGTCAGTGAGAGCTGAACCTCTCCAGGTCTGCTTCTAGGACTTCGTCCTACGCCACCTGCATTGAAGGAAGTCTTGGAGACTTCTTGCCACAGCCACTGTCGTCTACAGCTGTCACTCACCTCAGTGAGAGAAGGGTACTGCTTGACGCCATAACCCCTTGGTACATCACTTGACACTACTGGTCGTGTCACACATTACGCATCACAGTTGATCATAACACTGGCTCCTTTTCCTACAGGACTTCAACCTGTCCTATCGGGCTGTCCCAGGTACCCAGACGGGCTCCGCGGATGCCTTGTCCAGGAAGGATTCCGTGGACACCTCTTCCAATAACGCGGATGTTCAACTGCTGCCCGATGATGCCTTCACGCATTATGTTAACTCCATGGACCTCTCTCTTGCGAAGCAAATTAAGGAGTCTTCCCTGTCCGACCCTCTCGTCCTCACCTACCTACAAGAACTTCACTCAGAATCCCCTTCCCTTCCTCTCCACTTGTCTCCTGCAGATTGGTCTTATTCAGACGGTCGCCTCTACTTCCATTCCCAGTTGTATGTCCCGGATCCTGCCCATCCTCGCCTGGTCAAAGACGCTCACGGATCCCCCTCTGGTGGCCATGGCGGTCACCTTCACACCCTCGCCCTCCTCTCGAAGGACTACTGGTGGCCTGGTATGGTGACCTTTGTCCGGAAGTATGTGGCAGGCTGTGCGGTTTGCCAAGCCAATAAGGTGCAAACCCACCCTACCGTTCCACCCTCTGTTTCATTGGCGGTGCACACCTCCCACCTGTTCGCCCACCTCTCTGTCAACCTCATCACCAACCTTCCCTCGGTCCAGGGTCATGATTCTGTTATGGTCGTGGTCGACCATGGCCTCAGTAAGGGGGTAATTCTCACCCCTTGCTCCAAAACCATTGATGCTGCTGGTATCGCTGACCTTTTCTTTCACCATGTCTTCAAACACTTCAGTCTCCATGACAAACTCATCTCAGATCGGGGTCCACAATTTGCCTCCGCCTTCGCTAGAGAACTCGCCAAGCTCGCTGGATATGACTTAGCCCTCTCCACAGCATACCATTCTCAATCTGATGGGCAGACTGAGCGGTACAATCAGGAGTTAGAAACCTATCTCCACATCTTCTGCCAAGGTCAGCCGATGAAATGGCTTGACCTACTCCCTTGGGCTGAGTTTTCCCATAACTCCACCGTCCACTCCTCTACCAATAAATCTCCATTTTCTCTCCTCTATGGATTTGAACCCCATTCCTATCCACCACTTGGAAAGACCTATATTCTGGCTCTCGAGCAGTGTCTCTCCCTTCTCGAAACTGCTCGAAAGGAAGCAGAAGCCTCTCACCAATTCGCCCAACTTAAAATGAAAGAGCGAGTCTTCTCTTGGTTTAAACCCTGGAACGTAGGAAATAAGGTCTGGCTTGACGCCAAAAACCTGAAACTTCAAGTCCCCAACTGAAAACTTTCCCTGAAACGTATCGGCCCACTCGAGATAACCCAAGTTGTGTCCTCCGTGGCATTTCGACTCAAACTTTCCCCACAATGGAAGATCCATGATGTCTTCCATGCATCCCTCCTCTCCTCCTATAAGGAGACCCCGGAACACGGACCCAACTTCTTCCGACCTCCGCCCGAACTTATCGGATCAGAAGAAGAATTCACCATGGAATCCATTATCAATCACCACAGATCTCCATCACGAAGGCAGTACCTCGTGCACTGGACCGGTTATCCGGCTTTAGAACGAACATGGGAACCCGAATGCCACCTTACTAATGCCAAGACTATCCTGCTGGCATATAAAAAGGTGAACAAATTGTAGCGGAGTTCAAACCCTTCTTGTTCTCCTATGGCCATCATCCCTCATTCTTACCTGTCCATCCATGCTGCACTTGCTTCCCTCACCCCTTCCTCCTGCCGCGTTCTCTATGCCTTGCTTGTCGAGGACCAAGAAGCCTTGGTTGCATTACACACCTCTCTGGAGTTCACGTCGGACCCGATCCTCACCTCCCTCATCTGTAGTTACCTCCAACTCGCCAGCCTTCAAGCCCTTTTCTCCCGGGCCGCCTGGCAGTTGCCAGGTGTCTTTGTTGCAGAGCACTCAAACCCCTTCATCCCCGATACCACCAATACCCTCCCCCTCATTACCAACGTCATCGCTGAGCTTAGACTCGCGTTTCTTGATGCCCTCTTTGACACAGGGTTTGATCTTGTGATTGCCCAACTTGACTATTCCCTCCTCCACCGCATCTTCTCCCCAATTGTCAAATCCTTCATCGACAATGAGTCCCTTCCCTCCCGGCATTTTCAGGAGTTCTTGAAGGACCTTCTTCAACTTGGTCCTGGAGGAATTCGACGAGTCCACCTTGAGGGACCTATGGATGGAGTCGACCCCGTCAGCTCTACAACTGCTGGCAACAGTAGCAGTGAGCCGACTCCCCTTACCCCCTCGACCTCCAACTCCTCCTCCATCCCCGCCCTCGACACTGACTCCAACACCACGCATGTTGAGTCCTCCGCCACCATACCTCCCGCAACCCTTCCCACGGTACGTCATGCCCACCGTCGACGGGGGTCTTGCCCCATTCCCCCTCCCACCATTGCTGGTGATTCCTCCCCTACCTCTACATTGGGAAATGGGACTCGCCCATACTCCCCCCCAACCATGGCAGGGCTTTGCCCTCATGCTCCTCCTCCCGCCTATGTTCCATCCGCAGCCGCAGATGTTCCCAGACCTCTGGTGGCACCCCCATCTCCCTACCCCTCCAACTCCTGGGATGTCTCTTCACCCCAGGCCACTTGCCACCAGTGCTTTATTTGCAACCAATACAGACATTTCCATATCAACTGCCCCTTCTACATCTGCCCCTACTGTGAGGCCCGATCCCCTGGGCATACTCAACAGGACTGCACATGGCACCCTACCACCTGCGAACAATGTGGAGCTCCCTTTCACACCCCTCCTTCCCCCTGCCCAAACATCAATGCGGCAACAAACTACGGATGGGGGGCCTGGGCCGAAGGAAGCTGGGGAGCTGAAGTGGATTGATGCTGGGCATCAACTCTACAACAGAGGTAATGTTACTGTCGAGGATACCCCCTCCCTTTTTCCCCCCATTATCAATGAGGATGACTGGAATGCTGCGCTTGCCCAAGACTGCTCCCCGGCAGAGTGGAACCAATACTTCCGTTTCTCGCCATCTCCTGTGCCAACCACTGCCTTCTAGGCAGTGCTACTTATTTATGACTTGTTTCTTGTCACAGACACTGCCCTCCTCAGCTATGCTCTCTCACGCATAGCCTCATAGTTCCTTTTATATCACTGACTCATTATGACTCGATGGTGCCTGCCCTACACTAGTTCAAGCTCCGCTTGAACTCATTATGATACCATATATAAACCCCTCTCTCCTGTATTTACATGTCTAACCTTGATCTACACAATACCACATAGTTTCAAGTCTGTTGGTTGATTCTTTCTATCTCATCCTCAAGTCTAAGCTGGGCCTTAGACTTCCTCAAACATCATTGCCGTCCTCATCGTCGAGGGCCGCTCCTATCCCTAAGTAGGGAACCTCTGCCAGTGAGAGCTGAACCTCTCCAGGTCTGCTTCTAGGACACCGTCCTATGCCACCTGCATTGCATTTGGGCCAAGCCCCCAGAAGCTGTGGTTACACCTGTTACTCGTGGCAGTCTCCATATCCACATCATCCTCGTGCCCATCATCAACTCATTGTATCCATCATGAGATCGTCATCCATCATCCATGTGCCCATTGTCATGTCCTTTGACATGTTCAATTTTGAAACACAGTCGTCATCATTGTCATCATGCATGTGCCTGTTGGCGTCTTTGACGGCATGTTGTTGTCATCCTTGTCCCTGTCCCTGTCCTCATTTTTGCGCCCATTGTCACCTGTCCTCGTCTTGCATGTGCCCGTTGACATGTCCAGTGATGGGTTCAATGGCACACACTCGTCATCATCGATGTGTCTGGTGGCGTTGGCATGCTCGATGGCATGCTGCTGTCGTTGTTGTTGCCGTGTGTGGTGGGGTGAGGTCAAGGGCATGAGCGCGACAAGCGCCTCGACTTGTCCACACTGTTGTGGTTGTGGGTGGTGGGTTGGTAGTGGGTTGCAGCATGTGTGATGCCACAACCACAACTTGGAGGCAGGATGATGACATGGGAGCGACATGGATGAGAGTGATGGCAATGGCGAGTGGGTCTGAGGGGGACGCACCATCATCGTTGCACGTTGTCACTGCCGTCATGGCAAGATTGGATGATGAGGTGGATGAAGACGACAGGGGTGGTGAGGTGGACAATGGCAGTGCGAGGTCGTTATCTTGCCTGGCCAGACTTCTGAGAAGAAAAACCATGTGGCGCCTCAAAAATGGGCCCCAGATCGGTCACTGCATGCCACTGTAAGTAATTGCTAAATCATGCCAACTTTTTTGGGGTTTGGGACACCATACAGCACTCGCCCCTTGTGGAGCCAGAAGGATCTCCTTGCTGAATTTCCCACGACTTTTGCTCTGAGTCCAACTTGAGGTCTGAGGGGCAATCCCTCAGGCCTCAATGTTCAATGTTCCATCAGCATTATGGTGGATGAGGTACGTAACTTCTGCTTTGTCCTGGGTTTCCCAGCAGGGCCACTTATCAATCTGGAACCTGCACAACGACTATTTACTTCCAGGTTGACATTCACTGATTCTCTAATCGCCCCCACTTCTTACTTGTCAAAACGACACCAATGGAAACGAATGTGACTGACATACAGTACAGGGATATTTGGGACGAGTTGATGCAAAGTCTATACCAGATTATTCATGTTGACTTTCTACCTTCATCCCCAGTTCATCATGCCTTGCCCATTCCATTCGTACCACTCTCCCTACCCTCTAGCCCACCCACGATGACACAGTCATTATTGGAATCAACCCCGGATCCTCTAACAATCACCCCCTTACTTCTGTTGGATGGAGATGGTTCAGTGACTCAGCCAGTGTCTCCACCATACTCGGCAAGCCCACCATTGTCACCAACTCCAAGCTCCATTATGATCGAACCACTTCCCTCTCCAGCTGGGTCAATCACTTCTCTGGCCGCATCAATCGACGACTACATGAATGGGGGCATAGTGAGCAACTCAATGGCCGCCTCAATGATAGATATGTCAGAATTTCTTCATCACAAGCGGTGTACTCAAACTTAATGATAGGTATTCATGTCGAAAACATAAGCTGTCCTTGGACACGGGTGCTGTTTCATTGTTGGCACTTCGTATTTCATGTCACCCACACGAACCAGCCAGTACCAAGCCTTGTACAGATTGCCAATCGTGCATTGCAAAATGCATACAGATGTTGGGACGCGGCACACCTCAACGACCCCCTAGTTCCTACATTCTTCATGGTCGATGGAAAGCAGGTGAAAGCTGTCTGCCATCTTGGCGATTCCTTGGCCTCAGACCAGGAGGTGTTGGAATTTGAGGGTAGTTTTAATGCTGTTGTAAGCCTGTGGTTTCTTCATAAATTTACCTTTCTAGACGATCATAATTTCTAGGTTCGATTGGCCAGACAATCAAACATGAACTGGTTGTTGCAGTGCACGCTTGGTGCACTTTTTTTATCAAGAGTTGTGCCATTCCCCCCTTCACCATTTGCCAACACTGCCACCAACTGGGTGAGTCCAACCATCATTTCCCCTTCCTTCTATATGCATGCTCAAAAAGACACCTATCAGAACCTTGTCAAGTGGAATCCTATTTTTGGATGCCAAATCTGGCACTGTTTAGATGGAAACTACGTTCTCTGGTTTGCCAGTCCACAAGTTCGGGACTTCCTCACTGTCTTATTGACCCAAGACGAACATCATTCCTATTCCCTTGGTGTCAGAGAACAACAAAATACTTGCATTGTTAGCACGATCGTTGGCGTCAGTAAGTAACTACACCATCTCAATTGCATAGGCTGATGGAAATATAGCTTTCAATTTCCATTCTCTATGACATTGTACAAGAACCAGACATGTCATCATTATGATACTATTCTAGCAGCCACCGAAATGCCCAAATTAAGAAGATGACAGTTCAAACACTTGAGCTCTTACAGTGTCTTGATGACCCATCTATAGAGGATCATTGCGGACTAGACCATGCCACACAGGAGGAAGGTCATAGAGCATTACTTTAACTGAAGAACTCCCTAGGTTTTGTTCACAGTCAATAAATCATCAATTCAATACCCATAGTAGTTCATCACATGGAATGCACAAAAAGTAATTAGCCCTCTGACTAAACACCTTGAGCCATCCCCCATGTCTGACCGCAATGCCTCAATCCGCGCTTGGTACAGCTTGGTACACACTACCATCAGGCGGCTCAAACACCGAATATGAACATTTGAATGCTGGTTCCCGTCTGGTGAGAGCAGGCTTGACCTCGGCGGTGATGTCAATGGCGGCCTTTGTGTCTCCACACGGAGCAACACCATCGCTTGAGAGCACAGTGAAAACACGTGCTCTTCTCCCTCCCCTTTGAAACCGACGATATACTTCACTTTGCGCTTCCTCAGTCTCCCTGACATGCCAAGTGGCGTTGGCCGCGAGCTTGCTCCCACCCATCCTGCAGCAATACCATGCGACAACAGCGACAACAACGTCCTCGTCCACCTCATTCCCACTTCCTCATCCCCACCTCGTCGCCACACCACACTCAGCTGCCTCAACGACGACAACACTGGTTCATGTTGCCCCCGCCCACCCTGCGGCAATACTATGCGCGACGACAACTCCCTTGTTCACCTCGCTCCCACTTCCCCATCCCACTCTGATTGCTGCACCACCCTCTGCTACCTGAATGACGACAATACACATCCCCCTTGCCCCCGCCCACCCTACAGCAACATCATGTGACGACGGCGACAGTGACAAACGACATCCTCGTCCCACCTCGATCCCACTTCCCCATTGCGTTGACACGCCTTTCGATTCCACCCGCCCACTTCAACATGGCACACATGGCACATCAACATTGACACATGCACCCCAATTTCAACCTGTGTGACTCACCTGCAGGCACCCCACTCCCATTTCAGTACGTTGCACATTCATTTTGACACCCACAGCCATATTAACAGCTCCTGCCCCATTTCAGTATACGTGCCCCATATCGACACACACGTTCCTACTTCGATAACTCCCATTGCAGTACGTGCGTGCCTTATTTTGATACCCAGATCCCCGTTTTGACAACCACCTGCCCCACTTCAGTATGCATGCCCCGGTTCGATGGAGGCAACAGCAACAGCGATGACAACCTGATGACAACAACCAATGACAATAACAACTGTGGCGGTGACCATGTGCAAAGGACTCAACAACGACGGGGGTGGCTGCAGCAGCGACGATGAACGACAATGATTGTAGCAGGGCGCTCTCAGTTTCATTGATGGATTTTTTGGACACCGTCTCCTCCTGTTTGCCCACGCGCTCTTGCGCATCTGGTTCTCGCCCACTTTCCTTTGCCAGCCCTCGCATGACCGCACCCAACATCTCGCCCAGACCTGGTGACCCTCTCTCATCTGCTTGCACGCTTGCTCTCGCCATCTGGCCATCCCTCTCTCGCCCATTCTCGCACACCACTTGCTCGTCCTGGCACATTCCGACTGTGCTCATCCACACGCCTCTAAATTGTTATGTGAAGCGGCGTTCTGAGTCTTAGGCCAAGGAGGAATCACTCACAAAGAGTCCGCTCCTTGGAGTTCAAAGACAAGAGGGAAGGTCTTGATATCCAGACACACAGCTGGAGCTCTCAGAGGACTAGAACAACGCTTGATTGCGCAGAACTAGCTAAAGAACACCATCGTACTGTTACTGGTATTTAAGGATCTACCTATCGTGCACAGACCATGCTGTGTAACAGTAGTGAACAAGAGAAAGACATATCGGGATAGAAAGATAAGAGGATAAGAAGATAGGAAGATAAGGAGATAGTGACTCATGTTGAATGAGTCACACTAGATAGGGAGGGCTTGGAGGAAGATAAGAAATGAGGAGAGATAAACTGGCTGACTCCTATCGAGCAAGAGAGGATAACCAAGGGCGATCAAGAGTCAGGGAATAGTGGAAAGGAACAAAGGAAATGATGTCCAACGATAACAATGGCAGGTTGAGGGTGCTCTCCTGGGCAATTGTAACATAAATGCCCTGATCTAACTGGTAGCGAGTTTCCCTGTGTTTCGCCAACCTAGTCCATCAAGGCTCGTGATGTCTGCATCTTCGGAGAGTGCTTGAGAATGCCAGTGTAATAGGTTGATTATCAGTATGTCCCCATTGTTCTTGCTGTAATGGTCCTTTCATAACCATAACTTCACAGCCAGGCGTGAAACCCAAGTTGGAATACATTGATGTCTTGAAGGGCAACTATAGACATATTCAATTTGTGCTGCGAACAGGGTTTTCCTTGATTGAGGGTCCTACCCTGGCACAAGACCAGGCTACTTCACTACTTCCACATGTCAGTGACTCAGCCACCGGGATGGAATGAATACTCTCTTCATGACACTGCGTTTCCACCACGGCATGTCAGCAACTAGCATGCTCATCTGAGCGTGAATGATCAGTATGGTTACAGAATGACATCCATGAGGGAATTTTACTGACATTTGTTGGAGCCAGATTGGATTAAGGAACGCAATATACATAGTAGTACTATGACACTGGCGTACTTTATGAATCGGACACGGGCCCAGGCTGTGACTTGGACATTCAATCACAAACCTGGTCAGTCATGTGACTCATCCATGGGACTTGTAAATGATATCAGATGTAGTACAAGTTAGCATATACATACCAGTGCATTCCTTGCAACACAAGCCCACATGTCAATGATTCCTACGCTGTCACACACATGCGTCTGTAACCATAATCTCCAAAGTGCTGGGGCACTCACAAAACATGAGAAGTGGTGTATAAAGGGCAAAAAAATGATTGGCCACCACTCTGGGAAAGGCGAAAGAAATATACCAGTGGAAGAAATTTCACAGAACTGCTGATACAGGTCATGGCAATGTTTACATCCACGTCGACACCCTTTCTGAGAGTCCGCATCCTGAGGGTGCTTGTTCTGAGAATGTAACTGGTCAGGGTACTCAGGTCATCCCGTCTGTGAGTAACGAGCGTTCTAGAAACCCTCACCTACTCATCCTTCATTAGCCTGATGCACAACCAGTCCATGACGGCTGCCAACAAGACAATTCCGAGCCACTTGTGACACAGCGAGAGCAGAGATTGAATCGTCAATTACTATTGAGGTACAGAGACGTACTTCTGGAGCTTCCAATGCCTTTGCCGCCACAGGAAACTGCCTCAGTCGACATAGTGTCCATTCTTCCTCCAAGTTCTACTTCTTCCATGATTGCTTCTGTTCGCACTCAGATCTATTCTGTATGCAACTCTGTTGTCCAAATGTTCAAGACACAGCTTAACAAGTTTGGTCTTTATCATATGTATAACATGTGTTCCCTGCCCATGCATGATCCACATGATCCATGTGCTGTCCAGCAGTCACTCTTGCCGTCGGTTGTTCAACAGGCCAATCCATATCATCCATACCCGAATGAAAGTTCACTACGGCTAGGGCAATGGTATTGGAATCAGGGTCCCCAGAAGTTGCAGACGAGTTTTCAGGAGCTTTTGCATATTATTGGAGATGACTCCTTTTGACAGGAGGATGTGAAGACTATGAAATGGAAGACCATAGACCACCAGCTTGGAGGGAAAAGATTTACAGATGGCGAGGAGTGGGTAGATGATGATAAAGAATGGCACAAGTTCTCTGTTTGGTTCTCTGTACCCATTCATTCCTGCTGCCTCAATCCTGGACTGCTCGACTATTTGGCTACTTTTTATCATCAAAAGCTAATCTCAATCATTCCTGAAAAGCTTTCAGATCTGTCACACCATTGTCTCTTTCATCATGAACCATATGAACTTTGATGATACCCTCCTCACAAAGACCAAGATAGCTGAGTCTATGGTGATCTCTTCACTTCCGATGCCTTTTTACAGGCCCATTGTGAGCTGCAAGACTCACCACCAGAGCCCAATTGTAATCTACCTTGAATTGTCACCGCTCTCATATTTGCGTCTGACTCAACCCAGCTCTCCAATTTTGGTAGTACAAAGCTATGGCCTTTGTACATGTTTTTTAGCAATGAA
>JBBPKR010000225.1:0-13966 GCA_038089375.1 Pseudoaustroboletus valens | reverse complement strand
TTCATTGACGAACACTTAACTTCTGGAAAGATCTCACCATCCAAATCCCCACAAGCTTCCCCCTTTTTCTTTGTCCCCAAAAAGGACGGAACCCTCCGACCCTGTCAGGATTACAGGTATCTCAACTCGGCCACAGTAAAGAATGCTTATCCTCTCCCCCATATCTCTGATCTTGTCGACAAACTAAAAGGATCTACCCTCTTCACCAAGTTAGACATTCATTGGGGATATAACAATGTCCTGATTAAACCAGAGGATCGATGGAAAGCTGCCTTTATCACCCCCTTCAGCCTCTTTGAACCCAATGTCATGTTCTTTGGTTTCTGTAACGCTCCACCTACCTTCCAAGCAATGACGAATGACATCTTTGGTGATTTCCTTGCTGAGGGATGGTTAATCATCTATATGGATGACTTCATGATTCACTCTGGTAACAACCTCAACCTCCACTGGGAAAGAGTACGGAAGGTACTGCAACACGCTTGAGAACATGATCTTCATTTCAAACTTAAGAAATGTGTCTTTGCCTCCAGCGAAGTAGAGTTCCTCGGACTGGTCATTCAACCTGGACAACTGCATATGGACCCTGCCAAACTTACCGCTATTCAGGACTGGGAACCCCCCAAGTCTCTGAAGGGAGTTCAATCCTTCATCGGCTTCTGTAACTTCTACTGAAAATTCATTGCTAATTTCTCGGCAGTCGCTCAACCACTGATCAATCTCACCAAGAAAGACGTCCCCTGGCTATGGTCTGGTGAATGTCAAAAGTCCTTTGACCAGCTGAAACACTCCTTCCTCTCCAAACCTTTACTCCGCATGCCCGATGTCGAAAAACCATTCTTTGTTATGACGGATGCCTCTCTCATCGCTTTTGGAGCGGTGCTTATGCAATGGAACGGCAATGGAGATCTTCAGCCCTGTGCCTACCTATCCAAAACCTTTTCCCCTGCAGAACGAAACTACGACGTCTATGACAGGGAACTTCTGGCAGTCATTCATGCCTTGGAGGAATGGCGACATTATCTTCAAGGAACTGGCCTTCCTGTCACCATGCTCACCGACCACAAGAACTTAACCTACTTCCATCAACCCCAGCGGCTCTCCCGATGACATGCTCGATGGCAGTTTTTCCTGATGGACTTTGACCTCGTCTTCCACCATCTCCCTGGCACTCAGATGGCACCAGCTGATGCCCTATCCCGCAGGTATGATGTCGATACCACCTCTGATAATGTGGACGTCACCCTACTCCCTGACCACCTCTTTGTCCGGTCTCTGGATACTGCTATCGCAGAAAAAATTGCTGAGCTCACTTCCTCTGATTCTCTCACGTCTTCCGCTCTCTCTCGCCTAGCAGAAGGGTCTTCCCTCCTTCCCAGAGCATTGGCATTGGACTGGTCAACGGAACAAGGCCTCCTGTATTACAAGGGTCGCCTCTACATTCCAGAACCGCTTCACTTGGACGTCATCCGCCTCTGCCACGACTCCCCTGCTGCGGGACACCCGGGTGTCCTTCGTACCCAGAATCTAGTAGCTCGCGACTACTGGTGGCCTGGTCTCTCCTCCCTGGTTCGCCGCTTCGTCCTTGGTTGTGCCACTTGCCAGGCCAACAAGGTTAACACCCACCCGTCTCGACCCCCCCTCCTCCTGATCCAGTCCTCCTCGACTCGCCCCTTCCAGTAGATCTCGCTGGATCTCATCACCTCTTTGCCAGTTTCCTCTGGTTTCACTGCTGTCCTGGTCGTGGTCGACCATGGGCTTACAAAGGGGGCACTTTTTCTACCTTGCACTGATTCCATCACTGCCGAAGGAGTAGCCTCCCTCTTTTTCGAATGAATCTTCCCTAGATTTGGACTACATGACAAGTGTATCTCTGACAGGGGACCCCAATTCACCTCTGCATTCACCAAGGAACTTGCTCGACTCCTTGGATATGACATCGCCCTCTCCACCGCCTATCACCCCCAGACTGATGGTGAAACTGAACAGGTAAACCAGGAGTTAGAAACATACCTGCATATTTTCTGCTCTGGAAAACCCAACTCCTGGGCCTCCCTGCTTCCCCTTGCAGAGTTCATCCACAACTCCTCCACCCACTCGTCGACCAACCAGTCCCCTTTCTTTCTAATGATGGGATACGAACCTAGGGCTTATCCACCAATCAGAAAAACCTTCCTGCCCACCCTAGAGAATCGCTTATCTCTTATCGAGGAAGGAAGGAAAGAAGCTCTGGCAGCACATGAAAGATCCTAATGGATCATGAAGGAACATTCCTTATCTCGCTTCTCCCCATGGAAAGTCGGAGATAAGGTCTGGCTTGAGAACCGGAATCTTCATCTCCGATATCCGTCCAAGAAGCTTGCTCCTCAAAGGGAAGGACCCTTCGAGATAACCCAAGTAATATCTCCGGTGGCGTACCGCCTCCGACTCCCCCCCACATGGTGCATCCATGACATGTTCCACGCCTCACTCTTATCCACCTATAGGGAGACTACAGAGCACGGTCCGAACTTCCTATCTCCACCTCCTGAGGAGATAGAAGGCGAAGAAGAATACGAGGTGGAACAAATTCTCTCACACCAAGGACCCCGAGGCAAAAGACAGTACCTGGTATCCTGGAAATGATGGCCCTCATCAGAAAACACCTGGGAACCTGAGTCAAACCTTTCCCACTCCGACGAACTCCTCCTTGCTTATAAGGCCAGTCGTCCTTCCACCTTCTCCACCTAAACTCCCATCGCCATGGCCAGAAACTTCCTCTCCTCCGCCTCTCGCTCTGCCGCTGCGTGCCCTTCCTCCTCCTCTACCCATGGGGATAACCCATCGGGCTCTATTGATATGACAGACCCAGGCATGACCCAGGTATTTGACACCAACTCGGACTATGACCTCTCTATGGGGCGCACCCATCCTAATGCCCCCATCGTTCCTTCCCTTCTTCCCAATGAAATTCGGGACGAAATACCTTCCGCTGCCCTTGAGTCCCCTTCAATTATGTATACCATTACTGAAAGAATCAGTTTGAATAGAGACCCCGTCTCTTGCAACCTCCTTCTTATATACTTTTCTTTTGTTCATCTTCGGTTGTTTTTCTCTCAGATCCCCATCTCCGACCTCACATCGGACCCCACCCTCTTTGGAGCAATGCAGGTCTGCTTCTCCACCCTCCTCCAATGCATCCTCTCCTCCCTCATGGAGGCCCAGCTCAATGACACCATAGCTTCGATCCATCCTAGGAATCTATTCTCCGCCTTTAGTGGTTGGTGGCGTTCTCTCACTCAACAAGGTCAGGATGACTATGCTGTGGAAGCTGTGGCATTTCAGAGTCGGTTTCGAGCCAGCCCCTACTCCTTTCAGGAGCAACGAGCTCGAGTCCAGAGGAGTAACCTGGCTAGACTCTCGCCGCACCTTCCTCACACCTCG
Organism: Pseudoaustroboletus valens; assembly: GCA_038089375.1. Lineage (NCBI taxonomy): Eukaryota > Fungi > Basidiomycota > Agaricomycetes > Boletales > Boletaceae > Pseudoaustroboletus > Pseudoaustroboletus valens. The sequence continues at coordinate 10,543 of JBBPKR010000225.1, read as the reverse complement.
AGACACATTACTCCACCCATCTCGCTCACCTCTACAACCACCCACTCTAGGACGAGTCGTCCTTCACACCCAGTCCCTCCTTCGTTATCTTCATCTGGCTCCTCCTCCCCAAATCGTCGTCGTCGTTCACAACCCAGCAGCCCTGCTGTCACCCGTCGTCGCTCCTCCCTCTCTGTTCAGACCCCTGAGTCCCCTTATCCAGTCCTCACCTCAGGCCCTCGCTTCAACCCTGACGCTCTCCCAGTCCCTGCTCCTGCTCCGCCAGCTGAGGAGGGGAGTACTCCTCTGCCTCCATATGCATCCGCTGAGGACCATGATGACCCTTGTTCCTTCTGTGGAGAGAACCATAACCTTCTCGAGTACTGCCCCCATCATCGCTGCGAACATTGCGGAAGGGCCGGGGTTACTGTGGCGGAATGCACCTGTTTACACAGATGTCAATACTGCGGACAACTGGGTCACTACTTGATTGACTGCCACCAGGATAGAGAACCACTCGACGTGGTGGAAGGCGAGGTGGACCTCGAAGCTGTTGGGGGGAATTCCGGGTGAAGTGCATTATAAGTTGTTGCTGGACACAGAGTCTCCAGCCTACGATGGAGGTAATGTTACAGTTGCCCTGGAGAATGCCTTTAACTTGCCCTTGTCATCGTTGGACATCATTTCCTTTGTTCCTTTTCACTATTCCCTGACTCTTGACCATCCCTGGCTGTCTTCTCTTGCTCGATAGAAGTCGCCCTGCTTGTTTCACCTCATTTCATTCTTCTTATCTAGCATGACTCATTCAACATGAGTCACTATCTATTTATCTTCTTATCTCCTTATCTCTCCGTCTCGAATTGTCTTTCTCTCCTCCACTACTGTTACACAGCTTGGTCTGTGCACAATAGGTTGACCCTTAAATACCAGTAACAGTACGATGGTGTCCCCTAGCTAGTTCTATGCAATCAAGCATTGTTCTAGTCCTCCGAGAGCTCCAGCTGTGTGTCTGGATATCGAGACCCTTCCCTCTTGTCTTTGAACTCCAAGGAGCGGACTCTTCGTGAGCGATTCCTCCTTGGTCTAAGACTCAGAACGCCGCTTTGTATAACACCTACCCAACTCACTCCTTCACCTAATCCCAAACTACCCACAATTACCCTACCTAATCCACCTGTCCCTCATCGCTCTGAACGCACCACCAGACCCTCATGGAAGAAACAAGCTGCTGACACCCAGAAAGCCAAGGAAGCTGTGGAGAAAGCTGAACAGAAAGCTGAACACCAAACATGCAGCATGCAACAATCCTTGGACACCACAGCCACACCAGTGGAAAACACAATCATGGGTAACATTGCTCAAATTGCATATTTCACAGCCCATGGTCCCGAAATCCTGCAGAACTTTCACCAGGCTACCACTAGCAAGGATGCTGACCAGTGGTGGAAAGCAATGCACGAGGAAATCGGAATGTTGCTGAAATGGGGAACATGGAAACTCATTGAAAAATCCAAAGATCGGAAAGTGATCAGCTTCTGCTGGACCTATGTCATCAAATATGGGCCCAACGGAGAGATTCTCCGATACAAGGCATGCCTTGTCACACAGGGATACTGTTACAGTTGAGAACACCCCCTCCCCTTTTTCCCCTATTATTAACGAGGACGACTGGAATGCTGCGCTCTCACAAGACTGCTCCCCAGCGGAGTGGGATCTCTATTTCCGTTTCTCTCCTTCTCCTGTGCCAATCACTGCCTTCTAGGCAGTGCTACTTATTTATGACTCGTTTCTTGTCACAGACACTGCCCTCCTCAGCTATGCTCTCTTGCGCATAGCCTCGTAGTTCCTGTTATATCCCTGACTCGTTATGACTCATAGTGCCGGCCCTATACTAGTTCAAGCTCCGCTTGAACTCATTATGATACTGTATATAAACCTCTCTTTCTCGTATTTGTATCTCTAACCTTGATCTACACAATACCACATAGTTTCAAGTCTGTTGATTGATTCTTTCTGCCTCATCCTCAAGTCTAAGCCGGGCCTTAGACTTCCTCAACGTCGTTGCTGTCCTCGTTATCGAGGGCCACTCCTATCCCTAGGTAGGGAACCTCTGTTAGTGAGAGCTGAACCTCTCCAGGTCTGCTTCTAGGACATTGTTCTACACCACCTGTGTTGAAGGGAGTCTTGGAGACTTCCTGCCACAGCCACTATTATCCCCAGCCACCACTCACACCAGTGAGAGTGTTACGAATCCGTTCATTTTCACCTAGCTTTTGCACGTGACTAGATCACATGACACATCACATGACCAGATCATGTGACCAGTCTAGGCCCTTATCTCTTATCTTCACGTGTACTTAATCTCCATCATCTTCTAGTTCTATTCACACGATCGTGAGAGTCATGTAACCATACATAGTAACCCTTATCGTAGATAGTACCTGACACAGCTTGGTCTGTGTGCAGCTTGTAGTAGTATATAATGCAATGACATCCAACGAGACAAACTAGTTTTGTCCTTGTTGGGATTCCCCTAACGAGTGCTCCTCATCCTTTGTCGCGTCCTCCGGTATTAAAGAGTAGGTCCTAGACATTCTGTCTTAGGGTCGCCTTCAGAGAGAAGGGTACTGCTCGACGCTGTAACCCCTTGGTATATCACTTGACACTACTGGTCATGTCACATGTTACGCATCACAGTTGATTGTAACAGATACTCCCAGATTCCCAGTGTTGACTATAGCGACACTTTTTCCCCTACCGTTCACCTGGATTCACTCTGCTCTATCCTTCACTTTGCTGCATCGCACAGGTGGCACCAGGGACAAGATGATGTGACTGGTGCATTTTTACACAGCAAGATCAACCATGAGATCTACATGCGCCAACCTAAAGGCTTCTCAGACGGCACAGACAAGGTCGCAGCACTACAACTTAGTCTCTATGGGATTAAACAAGGTTCCTATCTCTGGAACAAATATATGCATGAGAGATTGCACTCATGCAACTTTGTCCACATACCATCTGACCATGCCGTCTACACCCGCTGCACTGCCTCTGGCTCTTCCATCACCACAATTCATGTTGACAATCTGGTTACTGTTGCAAGCTCAAAAGCCATGCTTGCCGAGGCTCGCCATGACCTACACCAACTGTTTGAGATGAAAGAGGAAGATCCGAACTGGATAATGGGCTTCAAACTCACTGATGACCACAAAAACTGCACGGTCACTATATCCCAGTCCCAGTACATCAATACTCTCCTCAAATGCTTCTGTATGGAGTCATGCACGCCCATTACCACTCCAATGGACCCAAACATTGTCCTGTCAAGGTCAGACTGCCCCCAGACAGAGCAGGAAATGGCAGAGATGGCCAAATATCCCTACCGCAAGGTACTTGGGGGCATAACTTGGCTCACCGTCATGTCACACCCAGACCTCGCCTTCACCAGCAGCCACCTTGCCCAATTCAGCTCAAACCCAGGGAAACCACACTGGAACGCTCTCATGTGTGTCCTCTGCTACCTCGCGGGCACCTGGAAACATACACTGATCTTGGGCAAAGTCAGCACAGACGCTAACCCTGACATACTCACGGGTTATTCCGACTCAGACTGGGCCCATGACCCCAATGACTGACACTCCATTTCAGCCTATGTCTTTCAGCTTGGTGGTGCCACGATCTCCTGGAACTGCCAAAAGCAACCCACCATTGCTGTATCATCAACTGAAGCTGAATACATGGCCATCTCACATGCTGCCAAACAAGCCATTTGGCTCCAACAGCTGATAACCAATATTGGCACTACAAAGGGGAATTCGGCCACAGAGATATGCATAGACAACGCAGGGGCTATTGCACTCACAAAGGAAGCCTGTTTTCATGCCCACACTTGGCACATCAGTGTCCACTACCACCTTGTCCATGAGCAAGTGGGAAATGGAACCTTTGAGATCAACCACCTTCCCACTACAGAGATGATAGCAGATGGACTCACCAAACCCCTTGCATGCATTAAACATGAGAAGATGCTTGAAGCACTAGGGATGTCGCTGATGGCCTGAGGGGGTGTGTTGGAAATCAGCCCGTTGACCACATAGATAGTCTTACTTACATCAGCCACCTTCCTTATCGGGCAATGCCCACACACATACATTATTATACTGCCGTGTCCTCCTTCCCTCCAGTCTCATCTATACTCGACTAGAGGTAAGCACTACAATCCCTATGTACCACAACATGTACTTATACCGAGCAGGACTTACCATCCCCACTCGTTAGGTGAATACTTAGTCTTGTCTATACTCAACTGGAGGACTTACTGTTACAGTCGAGGACACCCCCTCCCCTTTTTCCCCCGTTATTAACGAGGATGACTGGAATGCTGCGCTCGCACAAGACTGCTCTCCAGCAGAGTGGCACCAATACTTCTGTTTCTCGCCATCTCCCATTCCGTCTCCTGTGCCGACCACTGCCTTCTAGGCAGTGCTACTTATTTATGACTCGTTTCTTGTCACAGACACTGCCCTCCTCGGCTATGCTCTCTCATGCATAGCCTCGTAGTTCCTTTTATATCCACTGACTTGGTATGACTCGTTATGACTCGTGTTGACTCATAGTGCCGGCCCTATACTAGTTCAAGCTCCGCTTGAACTCGTTACGATACCCTATATAAACCCCTCTCTCCTGTATTTACATCTCTAACCTTGATCTACACAATACCATGTAGTTTCAAGTCTGTTGGTCGATTCTTTCTACCTCATCCTCCAGTCTAAGCCAGGCTTAGATTTCCTCAACGTCGTTGCCGTCCTCGTCATCGAGAGCCGCTCCTATCCCTAGGTAGGGAACCTCTGTCAGTGAGAGCTGAACCTCTCCAGGTCTGCTTCTAGGACTTAGTCCTACGCCACCTGCGTCAAAGGAAGTCTTGGAGACTTCCTGCCACGGCCGCTGTCGTCTACAGCCGTTGCTCACCTCTGTGAGAGAAGGGTACCGCTTGACGCCATAACCCCTTGGTACATCACTTGACACTACTGGTTGTGTCACACATTATGCGTGACGGTCACACGTAACAAAAGATCAAGGTTCTCTTTTCCTAGTGCTCTCCACGCCTAGGTTTCTACCTCCCCACATCATCGTCGTTGCTCTAAGTTGAGCAACACCTCATCGTCATCACATCTCGTCGAATCCCCAGAGCAGGACCTACCAACTCCTCTGCTCGTCCTTGGGAAAATCCTTTCCAATCCTCACCTCGTCCCCACTCTTCTGCTCTTCCATCCAACCGGTCTACTCCTCGTGCCCCTACCTCTGAGCTACCTCCACCTGAGGAAGAACTAGGCAACGAAGAAGACAGAGAAGAGGACACTACCCTTCCCCCATTAAACGAGGACGACAGAAATCGTATTAGCTCTGCCCTCTCTGCTGCTTTAGGAACCCTTGCAGCATCGCATCCTATACCTTCTGAAGATATCGACGAACCCATACCCATCCCTATTCCTACCACGATGACTACCGAAATAAAGGCTGCCCTCCCCGAAGAGTTTTCCGGCGAGCCGCAGGATGCTACCAGATGGCTGCTAGCGATGAGGGCTTACCTCGCCCTTCATAACCACTGGGCGGAGTCCACCAAGGTGGTGGTACTCCTCAACCGCATGACCAAAGGCTGTGGAAAAGCCTTTGCTGAGTCTTGGCTCACCAAGATTGTCGTCGACAAGGTGCCAGACGACCAGTTTACCCTCAAGAAGATCAGTGACTCTTTTTTGACAACCTTCTCCCCATACGACTCGGCTTCCCAAGCCCGTGTCGAACTCGGATCCCTAAATCAAGATACCCGCGACCCCAAAGGATTCGAAAAGTTCATCTCCAACTTTTCCCTCCTCTCCACCCGTTCTCAGATCACCGATGTCCATGCCCTTTCGGAATGGTTCCTCCGAGGTTTAGATAGCAAGATTGCGGAGCAGCTTACACTCTCTGGGATCCTCAAAACTGCTAAAACCATCGAGGAGCTATTTACCAAAGCATCTGAAATCGAAGGAGGACTCAAACGAATCCGACTACTCCGCCACGGCCCAAATACATCCTACAGAGGTTCCTCCTCCCGACGGGATCCCAATGCTATGGACATAGACCGCCTCACCCTCGCACCCGAGGAGCGAGCCCGTCTATTCTGAGAAAGGAGATGCTTCATCTGTAAGAAGCAAGGCTGTTCTACCAAACATCACCAACGTTAAGAAGCGGACTTTGACCTCGACGGTCCAAGTACAGATGGTACAGGCTACCACTCCACCTTCTATCCCAAAGGATGTCGTGGTCAATGTTGACCCATATGACATGATTGCCAAGTCTAAAGGTTATGACAAGGCACAACTTATCAAGGCGATTGACGCGGTATTCGATCCTGCCAAAGACGAAGACGGGAATTCTATCTGGGAAGCTGACGAAGACGATCCTAGGATGGTGTATGAAGTTGAGGACATCCATCTTCTCGAAGATGATGCCTCAGACCTCGTCCAAACTGGAAAGGATTTTTAGAAGGAGGGCCAGGACCGGTGTCTGGACCCTCAGTTACGATTGCTCCTGTATTTATTGCTGGAATGAAGGCTAGTTCAATTTGCCTTCCAGTCACTATTATTTCCAGCAAGAACCCTGAGCAAAATGTCGGCATTACCGCATTGATCGATAGCGGAGCTATTGGATGCTTCATCAATTGTTGCATCATCGATCAACACCATATCCCCACTTCCCCTCTTCCTTGCCCCGTTAAAGCCCAGAATGTTGACGGTACTCTTAACAAAGCTGGCGACATCACCCACAAAGCTCAACTAGTTATTGACTACGGCGGCATCATGGAACAATGAATGTTCCTTGTCCTTGAACAGGGCAAGGACGACCTCCTTCTAGGCCTCCCTTGGTTGAGATCTATGAACCCAAAGATCTCCTGGCGGGATGGGAAAGTGGAACTTTCCCCAGAAGACTACAACAATACTCGGAATGATCATCCCCGGTCTCACCATCAACACTACCTTGCCAATTTCCTTGGCAAAGGAGAGGAAGCCGATATCTCTCAGAATCTTTACAACAAATATTTACGCTACTTGATGCCTCTAAATCATAAGGGTCTCCTCAGACATTCTATGTTGAACGCTCCTGGTTCTCCACTGTTTGTGGAGCTTGCTCGGACTACATTGTCCACCACCATCGCACAACAAGCCGGCTCGGAGGCAGTCACCCTCCCTGACGCTTACTCCTCCTTCTCCGATGTGTTTTCTGAAGAAGGAACTACCAAACTACCCCTGTCCCAACCGTATGATCATACGATCGAACTCTCTGACTCCTTTGTTCCAAAGAGAGTGAAGAACTATCCCCTTAACCCGGCCGAACTCAAGGCCTGCCAGGAATTCGTCAATGAAAACTTGAAATCTGGAAAGATTTCCCCTTCCAAATCCCCACAGGCGTCTCCCTTTTTCTTTGTCCAGAAGAAAGACGGCAAGAAGCTTCGCCCTTGCCAGGACTATCGCTACCTTAATTCCCACATGATCAAGAATGTGTATCCCCTCCCCCTCATCTCCGATCTCATTGACAAACTTAAGGGTTCTTCCCTTTTCATCAAGTTTGACGTCCGTTGGGGATACAACAACATCTTGATCAAAAAGGAGGACCGCTGGAAGGTGGCATTCATCACCCCTCTCGGCCTCTTCAAGCCCAACATCATGTTTTTCAGCATGTGTAATTCGCCGGCAACATTCCAACGGTTTATGAATGATCACTTTGGTGATTACATCGCTGAAGGATGGTTGATCATTTATATGGATGACCTCCTTGTCCACTCCATCACCGACCCCTCCCTTCATGAAGAACGTATGCGCAAGGTCCTTTAGCACATCCGCGAACTCTCCATGTACCTCAAACTCAAGAAATGTACCTTCTCGGCCAAGGAAGTGGAATACCTCAGAATGGTCGTTAGTGGTGAAGGAGTCAAGATGGACCCAACCAAACTCAAAGCCATTGCGGACTGGTCCGCCCCATTCTCCTCCGTTAAAGAAGTCCAGTTATTCCTTGGCTTCTGCAACTTCTACCGTCGCTTCATCCCGTCCTTCTCGGACATCGCGCAACCTCTCATCGACCTCATGAAGAAGAGTGTTTCCTTCGCCTAGTCCCCGGCCTGTGACTCTGCTGTTGCGTCACTTTGACAAGCCTTCCTGTCCAAGCCAGTGTTGGCTTTTCCGGACACCTCTAAACCCTTCACCCTCATGACAGACGCTTCTCTGACAGCCTCCGGAGGGGTGCTAATGCAACCCGATTCCAATGGAGACCTCCACCCATGTGGGTATCTCTCCTGATCCTTCTCCCCAGCGGAGCGGAACTACAACATCTACGATCGTGAGCTTCTCGCGGTCATTCATGGTCTTGAAGAATGGCGACAGTACCTTATGGGTTCCGCCCACCCTGTTATGGTTCTTACAGATCACAAGAACCTCACTTACTTCAAAGACCTGCGTAAACTCTCCCGACGCCAGGCGCGTTGGCTCCTTTTCCTCCAGGACTTCGACTTGTCCTATCGCGCTGTCCCAGGTACCCAAATGGGCCCTGCAGATGCCTTGTCCCGGAAGGATTCCATGGACACCTCCTCCAACAATGCAGACATCCAGCTGCTCCCTGATGATGCCTTCGCGCATCATATCAACTCCATTGACCTCTCTCTTGCCGAGCAAATAAAAGAGTCCTCCCCATCCGACCCCCTTGTCCTTACCTATCTAAAGGAGCTCCACTCGGAGTCCCCTTCCCTTCCTCTCTGATCCTCGCCCGCAGATTGGACCTACTCGGATGGCCGACTTTATTTTCGCTCTCACCTATATGTCCCGGACCCAGCATGACCTCGCCTGGTCGAGGACGCTCACGGTTCCCCTTCGAGTGGCCATGGCGGTCACCTCTGAACCCTCGCCCTCCTCTCTAAAGACTACTGGTGGCCTGGTATGGCTACCTTCATCCAGAAGTACGTCGCTGGCTGTGCGGTTTGTCAAGTCAATAAGGTGCAGACCTACCCCACTGTTCCCCCCTCCGTGCCTTTAGCCGTGCACACCTCCCGCCCATTCACCCACCTTTCGGTGGATCTCATCACTGACCTCCCCCCCGTCCACGGCCATGATTCTATTATGGTCGTGGTCGACCATGGCCTCAGTAAGGGGGTAATTCTCGCCCCCTACTCCAAAACCATCGATGCTGCCAGCATTGCCGATCTCTTTTTCCACCATGTATTCAAACACTTCGGTCTCCACGACAAACTCATCTCTGATCGTGGCCCACAATTCGCCTCCGCATTTGCTAGAGAACTCGCCAAACTCGCTGGATACGATTTGGCCCTCTCTACAGCATACCACCCCCAATCTGATGGGCAAACCGAACGATACAACCAGGAGCTAGAAACTTATCTCCGCATCTTCTGCCAAGGTCAACCCATGAAATGGCTAGACCTACTTCCCTGGGCCGAGTTTTCCCATAACTCCGCCGTTCACTCCTCCACCAACAAATCTCTGTTCTCCCTCCTCTATGGATTTGAACCACGTTCTTATCCCCCACTCGGTAAAACTTATATCCCTGCCCTTGAGCAGCGCCTCTCCCTTCTTGAGACTGCTCGAAAAGAAGCAGAAGCCTCTCACCAACTTGCTCAACTTAAAATGAAAGAGCAAGTCTTCTCCCAGTTCAAACCCTGGAATGTCAGAGATAAGGTCTGGCTCGACGCCAAGAACCTGAAGCTCCAAGTTCCAAACCGCAAACTTTCCCCAAAACGGGTCGGACCACTCGAGATCACTCAGGTAGTGTCTTCCATGGCATTTCGACTCAAACTCCCTCCCCAATGGAAGATCCACAACGTCTTCCATGCATCCCTCCTCTCCTCCTATAATGAGACCCCGGAACACAGACCAAACTTCTCCTGACCCCTACCCGAACTTGTCGGATCAGAAGAAGAATTTACTGTGGAATCCATTATCAATCACTGCGGATCTCCATCTCGGAGGCAGTACCTCGTGCACTGGACCGGCTATCCGGCTTCAGAACGAATGTGGGAACCCAAGCGCCACCTTACTAATGCCAAGACAATTTTACTGGCATATAAAAAGGCGAACAAATTGTAGCGGAGTTCAAACCACTCTTGATCCTCTATGGCCATCATTCCCCATTCTTACCCGTCCGTCCATGCCGCACTCGCCTCCCTGACCCCATCCTCCTGTCGCGTCCTCTATGCCACGATTGTCGAAGACTGAGAAGCCTTGGTTGCACTACGCACCACTCCGGAGTTCACTTTGGACCCCATCATCACATCGCTCGTCAGCTCCTACCTCCAACTCGCGGGACTTCGATCCCTTTTCTCCAGGGCCGCCTGGCACTCGCCAGGTTCCTTTACTGCTGAGCACTCCAACCCCTTCACCCCCGACTCCACCAACACCCTCCCCATCATTACCAATGTTATCATTGAACTACGAGTTGCGTTCCTTGACGCCCTCTTCGATGCGGGGTTTGATCTCGTGATCGCCCAACTCGACCTCCTCCTCCTTCACCGTCTCCTCAC
>JBBPKR010000224.1:0-14001 GCA_038089375.1 Pseudoaustroboletus valens | reverse complement strand
CGCTCCTTCCAGATGGTGGCGCCATTGTTCTAGAGCGGAGATGATAGCTAGCATCTCCTTATCCGCGATGGGGTAGTTCCTTTCTTCTGGAGACATTGCGTGGGACATGTAGGCTACAGGATGCCATTTGTTGTCCTTTTGGGTAGACAGGATGGCTCCTACGGCAAAGTCCGAGGCATTGCATTCTACCCTGTACGGAGTAGTGTCATCCGGGTAGGCTAATACCGGGGCGGTGGTGAATTTTAACTTAAGCATATCAAACGCCTCTTGTTGATCTGGTCCCCAGATCCAAGGCTGATCTTTCTTGGTTAAATCATGTAAGGGTCGCACTACCTGGGAGTATCCATTAATGAACCTCTGGTAGAAGTTGGCCAGCCCTAAGAAGCTTCTGACTCCTTTTACGTTGGTGGGGGCTGTCCATCCCGCTATCCCATTGAGCTTAGCGTCGCTCATGACTACTCCTTCGGTGGATACGTCCATTCCAAGCATTTCCACTTTGGTTTGGAAGAAGGAGCATTTTTCTGGTTTAACGAATAGATCGTGTTTCCTAAGTCGTGCCAGCACTTCTCGAACCTTTTTTATGTGTTCCTCTCGATTAGGGGTGTTGGTAAAGATCAGGAGGTCATCAATATATACGATGACTACGTCTTCCATGTCGCCGAAGATTTCATTCATCATCTGCTGGAAGGTGGCTGGTGAATTGCATTGTCCGAAGAACATGACCGTGGGTTCGAACGATCCTTTGTGACAGACAAAGGCCGCCTTCCATTCATCTCTGTCTTTGATCCGCACATTATTGTATCCCCATCGGAGGTCCATTTTGGTGAAGAGCTTTGCTCCTTTTAACTTATCGATAAGTTGAGAAATGAGTGGAAGAGGGTAGTTATTTTTTATAGTTCCCTCATTTAAATATCTATAGTCCATGACCATCCGCTTCTTCCCTTCCTTCTTTGGAATAAAGAACACGGGGGATGTCTAAGGGGACTTTGAAGGTCGAATGTACCCCTTAGCTAATTGGTCGTCTAGAAATGCCTGCACTTCGGCCTGTTCGTCTGGACTCATGGGAATTACTCTCCCCTTCTTTGGCTTGAAGTTGGGTTTGAGATCTATGGCGTGGTCCCACGGTTTTCGTTCAGGCATTCTCTCACTCGCCTTCTTCGAGAAGACGTCTAAATAATCGTGAAACTCTCTTGGAACTAGATTGAAGGGTTCCTCAAATACAGGTGTGGCTATAGTATTTAACCTGGTTTGCCCCCTTGTATGCCCATATCAATTCTCCCATTCCTCCATTTGGTTCCGATAAGTTGCATTCAATGCTTTGCACGATTCTGGGCATCTTGTCATGGCCACATGCCCCGTTGCCCAGTTAATTCGGGGGTTATGATGTCGTAACCACGTGTTTCCAATAATCATCTGGTTCCGGCCCAGATTGGTAACTTCCACCGTGAGTTTTTCACGGTGTCCTTCGAAGTCGATTACTAGCACCGCTCGGTGGGTGATGCCGCCTGCTTGATTTAACGTGTTATCGGCGTTATACACGGGTATGAGACGCTCCAGAGGTTCCAAGGGAATACGATGGTGCATTGCCCATTCCCTATCGATGAAGGTTCCTCCAGCTCCACTGTCCAGGAGTGCGTTGACGGTGAGGTTTTGATATTTTTGTATTATGTTAATTTTTATGGTGAGTTCGCCTTCAAGGTTAATGACTCGAAGGTCCTTAGGAGTCGAGCTCTCCTTAAACTCTTTTTGGATGGTTTTCATGTTATACGTAATTGGTACATAAGAGGGTTCCTGAATCGTACATTCGAGAGGCTCAAACCCTTGTTCTATTAAATCATGGTATGGTTCTATAAATATATTTTTTTCTTTTTTATTTCCGGAATTAAACACTCCTATCGTGGAGCTGCGCTCATTGTGAGACGCCGGTACGCTAGATTCCGGGAGGCTTCCCCATCGAGAATCTAGATTTTCTTCTTCGAGATAAGAAAAACTATTTTTAAAGGAATCCCTAACTATACTGTCTATCAGGGGTGATCGAGGGCTCGATCTCGTCACCCCCTCTCTTTTCCCTTTGCTTCCGTAACTTCTAAATCGCGGAAGTAGGCCCTCATGGCCTCGTAATCCATTCCTTGGACCGCCTTAAGCCGACGGTCGGGCTCTGCCATTGATGACGAGGCGACCACCCCGGAACTACTTGTTATAGCGGTGTTCTCCGCTTTTCCTACCACCTTCACTGTTCGACGGCATCGGGCCTTGTGCCCTCCTCGGGACCATCCGCATTCCCCGCATTTAGTTGACGGCTTCGGGCACTCCCGTGCCATATGCCCTTCAACCCCGCAGTTGAAACATCCTTTGGGAGGTGCAGAGCGGGAGATTGCGTCGACATCCATTGCATTGGGATCATGGTAAGGCGTCCTTTTGACCGGGGGTTCCCTGTCCCTGGTCTCGAAACTTTCTATCGCCTCCGCATAGCGCTGGATAAGGGGGATGTAATCCGAAACTAACACCTCCCTCTTGTCATCGAGGAAGATGTGCCGAATCACATCTTGACGTACTGCCCGCTCTAACAGACCCACCCCTTCACTGTGGGAGACCGTTCCCATTTCGAACAGGGCCAACCATTTCGTGAGAAACACCTGAGTGCATTCTCCTCTTCGCTGGGTGAGTGCACGCAGTTGACGGCGCGCTATATCCTGTTCGTTTCCGATGGTAAATCGGCTCCGAATCTGCGTTTCAAGGGTGGCGATGTGGGGATACTCGTTTTCCTCCTTTCCCCAGTGCTTCTTGATCTCATTGCGGGCCCAAAGTCTGGCACCATTTTTGTCGGTTTCTCCTGCTTTAGATCCGATACGGGAGAGGACCGCCAATGCTTTGTCTTTATGGGTGGCGTATGTTTCCTTATGAAAATCGAGGTAGACCAAGATCTTCATCCACCATTCTTCGAAGCGTTGATAGGACCCATCAAAGTGTCCTGGGTCCGGGACGGGGACGATTGTTTTCCGCACTTCGACGGAGGCGATCGGAGCGACGGGGTGTTGTTGGGAGCGTAGTGTGGCGAGGGTGGCGGCGAGAATTTCTATCTGGGCCCGTAGCTCGTCGAGAGTCACCCCGGACATCCTGACGGTTGGTTCGGTTATGGAGGGGGACGAGGGTTGGGAGCTCGACGAGGAATTCTCTTCTTCCGACGTAGAGGTGCTCGTCGTGGACGTAGATCGGGAGTGTGCCCGATAAGAGATCTATGCAATCTTGGATGAGGATTGGGTCGGTGGTTCCGGTGACTTCGAACCAAAATTGTCCGTCGGGAATGTCGTTGTCCGAGGGACCAGGGGTTGCAAGGCGGGGTACAGGGATAGTGGGTCGCACTGCAAGGGACACGTTGCCGAAGTAGACGGCCAGGTTGACAATCTTCGCCTTTCTACAGGCGTGCGAATTTAGCAGGAGATTTGAGCTCGCTGCAGAGTTGACCACGTCAAGGGGGAACCGGATACTGCCTGGCTTCGGCTGACGATTTTAGTACGCCAAGACTACAACTCTTATTTAACAACGACAAAGAGTTGTCCTTCGTTGAGTGGAAAATACCACTATTACCCCTGATCGCACCTTGGGGAACACCGAGCAGTGTCAAGCGCTAAAAACTAATTACGAGCGGCGGAGCGTGTCCTCTCGAATGAGGTCAAGGCCTTCGCAAAGCGAACTCGTTTGCAGGATAGTCAATCCTTGCACTCAGCAGTTGAAGCCGCAGTTGCTTTCTGCGCCGTTGACTCAATGGTAAGGCCAACCACCTTAACCCTGGTGTCCGGGTGTGCACAAGTGCAAGAGGTGACGCTTGAAGTTGGGCGAGGGAAACAAACAAATGGAAGGGAGAGAGTAAGTGAAACTGGGGTTGCGACGTAACCTGGTCGCGGGGAGAGTAGGTAGTAGAGTAGACTAGTTTTGTCCTTTGAAGGCGACCCTAAGACAGATGTCTAGGACCTACTCTTCAATGCCGGAGGACGCGACTTAGAATGAGGAGCACTCGTTAGGGGAATCCCAACAAGGACAAAACTAGTTTGTCCTGTTGGCTGTCATTGCATTATATACTACTACAAGCCGTGCACAGACCAAGCTGTGTCAGGTACTATCTATGATAAGGATTACTATACATGGATTAATGACTCTCACGATCGTGTGAAATGAGAAGAGAAGACGACAGAGATTAACTATACGTAAAGATAAGAGATAAGGGTTTAGACCGGTCACATGATTTGGTCATGTGATCTGGTCACGTGCCGATGCTAGGTGAAAATGAACTGATTCGCAACAGTCTTATCCCCGTGTATAACGCCGACAACACGTTAAACCAAGCAGGCAAAATCACCCACCAAGCAGTGCTTGTAATCGACTTTGAAGGACACCGAGAGAAGATCACAGTGGAAGTTACCAATCTGGGCTGGAACCAGATGATTATAGGAAACATGTGGCTGCGACATCACAACCCCCATATTAACTGGGAAATGGGGCATGTGGCCATGACAAGGTACCCAGAATCGTGCAGAGCGTTGAACGCCTCTTATCGGAATAGGTTAGAAGAATGGGAGAACAAATATGGGCATATGAGAGGACAGGCTAGATTAAATACGATAGCCGCGCCTGTATTTGAAGAACTGTTCAATCTAGTCCCTAAAGAGTATCACAATTATTTAGACGTCTTCTCGAAGAAGGTGAGTGAGAGAATGCCCGAGCGCAAATGCTGGGATCACGCTATAGACATAAAACCCGACTTCAAACCTAAAAAGGGTAGAGTGATCCCCATGAGCCCGGACGAACAAGCAGAAGTGCAGGCATTTCTTGACAATCAGCTATCCAAAGGGTACATTCGCCCCTCTAAGTCCCCTCAGACATCACCGGTATTCTTTATCTCAAAGAAAGAAGGAAAGAAGAGGATGGTGATGGATTACTGCTACTTAAATGAAGGGACTGTGAAAAATAATTACCCTCTGCCGCTCATTTCCCAGCTTATCGATAAATTAAAAGGAGCTAAGCTCTTTACCAAAATGGATCTCCAATGGGGATACAACAACATAAGGATTAAAGAAGGGGACGAATGGAAAGCGGCATTTGTTTGCCATAAGGGGTCCTTTGAACCAACAGTTATGTTCTTCGGACAATGTAATTGTTACGAATCGGTTCATTTTCACCTAGCTTCTGCACGTGACTAGATCACATGACACATCACATGACCAGATCATATGACCGGTCTAGGCCCTTATCTCTTATCTTCACGTGTACTTAATCTCCGTCGTCTTCTAGTTCTTTTCACACGATCGTGAGAACCCTGTAACCATGTATAGTAATCCTTATCGTAGATAGTACCTGACACAGCTTGGTCTGTGCGCAGCATGTAGTAGTATATAATGCAATGATAGCCAACCAGACAAACCAGTTTTGTCCTTGTTGGGATTCCCCTAACAAGTGCTCCTCATCCTTAAGTCACATCCTCCGGTATTGAAGAGTAGGTCCTAGATGTACTGTCTTAGGGTCGCCTTCAAAGGACAAAACTACTTACTTCTACTACCTACTCTCCCCGCGACCGGGTTATGTCGCAACAACCGTTTCACTTACTCTATCCTTCCTATTTTTGTTACCCTCATACCATCATCAAGCGTCACCCCTTGCACTTGTGCACACCCGGACACCAGTGTTAAGGTGGTTGGTCATACCGTTGTGTCAACGGCACAGAAAGCAACTGTGGTCTCAACTGCTGTGTGCAAGGATTGACTATCCTGCAAATGAGTTCGCTTTGTCAGGGAATAGACCTCATTCAAGAGGACCCGCCTGACTGCTCGTAATTAGTTTCTAGTGCTTGGCACTGCTCGGTGTCCCCCAAGGTGCGATCAGGGGTAATTGTGGTATTTTCCATACAACGAAGGACAACTCTTTGTCGTTGTTAAATAAGAGTTGTAGTCTCGGCGCACTAAAGTCGTCAGCCGTAGCCAGGCAGAACCCATATCCTTCACATAGTATAGTCGACTCTGCAGCGAGCCCAAACCTCCTGTGAACTTCGCATGCTTGAAGATAGGCGAACATTGACAAATCTGGCCGTATACTTCGGCAATGTATCTCTTGCCATTCGTCCGACACTCCCTGTCCCTCATCTTGCAACTCCAGGCCCATCGGATAACGACATCCCCGATGGCCAATTCTTTTTCGAGATAACCGGAACAACTGATCCGGTAATCATCCAAGACTGTCTAGAACTACTAAAGGGAACGCTCCCCATCTACGTCCACGATGAACACCTCTACGTCAGACGCCGAGAGTTCCTCCTTGAGTTCCCACCTCTCCTCCCCATCGATCGAAGAGCCCACCGTTAGGATGGCAGGAGTGACCATCGACGATCTATGGGCCCAGATCGAACTGCTTGCCGCCGCTCTCGCTACCCTGTGGGATCAACAGAACCCTGCCGTTCCAATCGCCTCCGTCGAGGTACGGAAAACAATTGTTCCCGTCCCGGACCCAGGACACTTTGATGGGTCTTACCAATGTTTCAAAGAATGGTGGATAAAAGTCTTGGTATACCTGGACTTTCACAAGGAGACCTATGCCACCAATAAAGACAAGGTGCTGGCCATTCTCTCTCGAATAGGATCCAAATCAGGAGAGATCAATAAAAATGGCGCGGGCCTTTGGGCCCGAAATGAGATAAAGAAGCACTGGGGAAAAGGACCCCATGACTACCCATCGGTTGAAGCAGTCGAAACCCAGATTCGCAGCTGGTTTACCATCGGCAATGAACAAGATCTGGCACGTCGTCAATTGCGTGCTCTCTCGCAGCGGCGAGGTGAAAGAACACAGGTCTTCCTCACCAAGTGGTCAGCCTTATTCGACATGGCAGGGGTATCGCACAGCGAAGGGGTCGGATTACTGGAACGAGCCATCCGACAAGATGTGATCCGCCACATTTTCCTGGACGACAAAAGGGAAGTGTTGGTAACGGACTATATTCCCCTCATCCAGCGGTATGCGGAGGCCATAGAAAGCTTCGAGACTCGAGATCGGGAACCTGCGCCTAAGCGCACACCTTATCGCGATCCCAACGCAATAGACATCGATGCCATCTTTCGCACCGCCCCACCCAAAGGATGCTTCAATTGTGGGGCAGAAGGGCATATGTCGAGAGAATGTCCCAAACCGTCGACAAGGTGCGGGGAGTGTGGGTGGTCCCAAGGTGGGCACAAGACGTGATGCGGTTGAAAGATCCAAGTTGTGGGAAAGGAAGCGGAGAGTGCCGCTATAACAAATAACTCCGGGGTGGTCGCCTCGTCATCAACGGCAGAACCTGACCGTCGGCTGAAGGCAGTCCAAGGAATGGACTACGAGGCCATGAGGGCCTACTTCTGAGACCTAGAAGCAACGGAAGCAAAGGGAAAAGGGAGGGGGTGACGAGATCGAGCCCTCGATCACCCCAAATAGACACTGTAATTAGAAATTCGTTTAGAAATAGTTTCGCGTATTTAGAAGAAGAAAATCTGGATTCACGATGGGGTAGCCTCCCTGAATCCAGCGTACCGGCGCCTCCCAATGAGCGCAGCTCCACGATAGGAGTATTTAATTCTGGTAGTAATAAAGAAAAAAATGTATTCGTAGAACCATATCAGGACTTACTTGATCAGGGGTTTGAACCCCTTGAATGTAGTATACAAGAACCCTCCTCTGTACCCTTTACGTATAATATGAAAACCATACAAAGAGAGTTTCAGGAGAGCTCGACTCCTAGAGCACTTCAAGTCATCAACCTCGAAGGCGAACTCACCATAAAAATCCATATAATGCAAAAATATCAAAAACTCTTTGTCAGTGCTCTTTTAGACAGCAGAGCCGGAGGAACCTTCATCGATAGAGAATGGGCGATGAAGCATCGTATTCCCATGGAACCTTTGGAACAACTGATTCCCGTGTACAATGCTGACAACACGTTAAATCAAGCAGGCAGCATCACCCACCGAGCAGTGCTTGTAATCGATTTCGAAGGACATCAGGAGAAACTCATGGTGGAAGTTACCAATCTGGGCCGGAACCAGATGATTATAGGAAACACATGGTTGTGACATCACAACCCCCAAATTAACTGGGAAACGGGGCACATGACCATGACAAGGTGCCCAGAATTGTGTAAAGCATTGAACGCTTCTTATCGGAATAGGATGGAAGAATGGGAAAATCAATATGGGCATACAAGAGGGCAAATGAGATTAAATACCATAGCCACTCCTGTATTTGAGGAACCATTCAATCTAGTTCCAGAAGAGTATCACAATTATTTAGACGTCTTCTCGAAGAAGGCGAGTGAGAGAATGCCTGAATGAAAACCATGGGATCACGCGATAGATCTAAAACCCGATTTCAAACCAAAAAAGGGTAGAATAATTCCCATGAGCCCGGATGAACAGGCCGAAGTGCAGGCATTTCTAGATGATCAGCTGTCAAAAGGGTACATTCGTCCCTCCAAATCTCCACAAACATCACCGGTCTTCTTCATTCCCAAGAAGGAAGGGAAGAAGCAGATGGTAATGGACTATAGATATTTAAATGAGGGAACGGTCAAAAACAATTACCCTCTACCGCTCATTTCGCAACTTATCGATAAATTAAAAGGAGCAAAGCTCTTTACGAAAATGGATCTCAGATGGGGATACAACAATGTAAGGATTAAAGAGGGAGACGAGTGGAAAGCAGCGTTTGTGTATCATAAGGGCTCGTTTGAACCTACGGTCATGTTTTTCGGACAATGCAACTCGCCTGCTACTTTCCAACAGATGATGAACGAAATCTTCAGTGATATGGAAGACGTAGTCATTGTCTACATCGACAATCTCCTCATCTTTACCAACACCCCTGACCGAGAAGAACACATAAAGAAAGTTCGAGAAGTGCTGGCATGACTTAGAAAGCATGATTTATTCGTGAAACCAGAAAAATGCTCCTTCTTCCAAACGAAGGTGGAGATGCTCGGAATGGACGTCTCAACCAAAGGAGTGGTCATGAGCGAAGCTAAGCTCAATGGAATAGCGGGATGGACAGCCCCTACTAACGTCAAAGGAGTTAGAAGCTTCTTAGGGCTGGCCAACTTCTACCAGAGATTCATTGATGGATACTCGCAGGTGGCATGACCCCTCCACGACCTAACAAAAAAAGATCAACCTTGGATCTGGGGCCCAGATCAGCAAAACGCGTTTGAGACGCTTAAGTTAAAATTTACCACTGCACCGGTACTAGCCTACCCGGATGACACCACCCCTTACAGGGTAGAATGTGATGCTTCGGACTTTGCAATAGGAGCCGTCTTGTCCACACAAAAGGAAGACAGATGGCATCCAGTCGCTTACATGTCCCATGCAATGTCGCCGGAAGAAAGGAATTATCTGATAGCAGATAAGGAAATGCTAGCTATCATCTCCGCCCTCGAACAATGGCGTCATCACCTGAAAGGAGCACATTTCCCTTTTGAGATATGGACGGATCACAAGAATCTGCAGTATTTTATGACGTCTCAAAATCTAAGCCGTCGGCAAGCCCGATGGGCACAATATTTATCTAGATTTGATTATCGATTGATCAACAAACCCGGCACCTCGATGGGAAAAGCCGATGCCTTGTCGAGATGAGAAGATCATGCCGTCGGAATAGAAAACGATAATCATGATGTCACGTTCATTCCCCCCGAAAAAATCATTGCCCAGTTAGGCTCTGAAAAGAGTCTGTTTGAGTGAATATTGCAAGCACATGAATCTGTCCGAAATCCCGACAGAAGTGTGGATAAATTAGGTACCTGGATGTACGATAAAAAGATATGGGTACCACAGCACCTCCGACAAGAGGTAATCACTCGTTACCACGATCATCCACTAGCCGGACATAAAGGAGCCGAAAAGACCGTGGAATTGCTCACCCGGTATTATAAATGGCCAGGTCATCAACAAGATATTGTAAATTATTGTAGAACCTGTCAACGGTGCGCTCGCATGAAACCATCGAATCATGCGCCCGCAGGACTGCTAGCACCTTTGGAGATACCAAAAGGACCCTGGGAAGATGTAGCCATGGATTTCATGACCGGTTTCCCCGAAGTTAATGGGTTCAATGCCATCCTAGTGGTGGTAGATCGATTTTCCAAAGAAGCGGTGTTCATCCCAACGACCAAAGAAGTCACCGCACTGGGCATGGCGGCTTTATACAGGGACTATGTATGGAAACACCATGGACTCCCCACCACGCTGGTATCGGACCGAGGACCCCAGTTCGCTTCCCAGGTTGTGGAAGCATTATGTAAAATGCTGCAAATAGACTGTCAAATGTCCACTGCCTATCACCCCCAAACCGATGGGCAGACGGAGCGGACAAATAGGGAATTACAACAGTACCTGCGAATGTTTGTGGCAGAAAAACAAGAGCAATGGGTTGAATGGCTAGCCATCGCCCAGTTCACCTTTAACAACACACAGTCCACCGCTACAAAGGCTACTCCCTTCTTGCTCACCAAAGCATTCAGCCCCCGTATGGGAATTGAGCCTGAAGTCACATGTTTCCCCGCTGCGGCTGCCTTCGCCAAAAACATGAAGAAGGCACTATTGGATGCGAAGACTGCCTTGCAACACACTCGCGAGCGAATGAAAGTGCAAGCGGATAAACATTGTGCGCCGGCCCCGGCTTACCAAATAGAGGATAAGGTTTGGTTATCTATGGAGAACCTTACCCTGGGAAATCGCCCCTGCCGGAAATTAATGGAGCGCTGGATTGGACCATACACGGTCAGGGATGTGGTTGGGAGTAACGCGGTTTCCTTGCATTTACCAAAGCGCATGAGGATTCATGAAATGGTTAATGTTTCCCGTGTCAAACCGTACTTTCCCCCTGCCGAGGGTCAGCCGGTGGATCAACCCGGCCCAATAGTTGTCGACGAAGACGGTTCGGAAGAATTCGAGGTCGACTATATAGTAGATTCACGCCCTGTGGGACGGGGCTTTCAATATTTAGTACACTGGAAAGGCTATGGGGATGACGATCGCACTTGGGAGCCAGCCTCTGGTCTCCGGAACGCCCCGGACACTGTTAAGTTGTTTCATCAACGCAATCCGGCAGCGCCGTGGAAGATAAAGGGCCTGTCTATGGCCAGATTCGGGGAGCTTTTTTGCCCCTATGAAAATTTCACCTCCGGATCGACGTCGCATGGGTGATCTGAAATCTCCCCCCCTAGTGAGGGGGTAATGTTACGAATCAGTTCATTTTCACCTAGCTTCTGCACGTGACTAGATCACATGACACATCACATGACCAGATCATGTGACCGGTCTAGGCCCTTATCTCTTATCTTCACGTGTACTTAATCTCCGTCGTCTTCTAGTTCTTTTCACACGATCGTGAGAACCTTGTAACCATGTATAGTAATCCTTATCGTAGATAGTACCTGACACAGCTTGGTCTGTGCACAGCATGTAGTAGTATATAATGCAATGATAGCCAACCAGACAAACCAGTTTTGTCCTTGTTGGGATTCCCCTAACAAGTGCTCCTCATCCTTAAGTCGTGTCCTCTGGTATTGAAGAGTAGGTCCTAGACGTACTGTCTTAGGTTCGCCTTCAGTAATTCGCCGGCAACTTTCCAACAGATGATGAATGAGATCTTCGGAGACATGGAAGATGTAGTCATTGTCTATATAGACGACCTCCTTATCTTTACAAACACCCCTAATTGAGAAGAACACATAAAGAAAGTTCGAGAAGTGCTGGCACGTCTTAGGAAGCATGATTTATTTGTTAAACCAGAAAAGTGCTCTTTCTTCCAGACCAAGGTAGAGATGCTTGGAATGGACGTATTCACAGAAGGAGTGGTCATGAGTGAAGCCAAGCTCAACGGAATCGCTGGATGGACAGCCCCCACTAACATAAAAGGAGTAAGAAGCTTCTTAGGGCTGGCCAACTTCTATCGGAGGTTCATCAATGGATACTCTCAGGTAGCGTGGCCTCTACATGACCTAACTAAGAAAGATCAACCTTGGATCTGGGGATCAGATCAACAAAATGCATTTGATATGCTTAAGTTAAAATTCACCACCGCTCCGGTATTAGCATACCCGGATGACACTACTCCTTATCAGGTAGAATGCGACGCCTTGGACTTTGCCATTGGGGCAGTCTTATCGACGCAAAAGGAAGACAAATGGCACCCGGTTGCCTTTATGTCGCATGCCATGTCACCGGAAGAGCGAAATTATCCCATAGCGGATAAAGAGATGCTGGCCATCATTTTAGCATTAGAACAATGGCGCCACCACCTAGAAGGAGCACATTTTCCGTTCAAAGTATGGACAGATCACAAGAATCTGCAATATTTTATGACATCGCAAAACTTGAGTCGACGACAGGCCCGATGGGCCCAATATTTATCTAGATTTGATTATCGATTGGTCAATAAACCCGGCACCTCAATGGGAAAAGCCAATGCCTTGTCAAGACGAGAAGATCACACTATCAATATAGAAAACGATAATCATGATGTCACATTCATTCCCCCTGAGAAAATCATCGCTCAAGTAGAATCAGAGAAAAGCCTATTTGAGTGAATAATACAAGCACACGAGTCCATATGAAACCCCGACGGCAGTGTGGATAAACTAGGTACCTGGATGTACAACAATAAGATATGGGTCCCACCGCACCTCCACCAGGAGGTAATCACTCGTTATCACGACCATCCGCTAGCCGGACACAAAGGAGCAGAAAAGACCACGGAGTTGCTCACCCAGTACTATAAATGGCCAGGCCATCGGCAGGATATTGTAAATTATTGTAGAACGTGTCAACGGTGCGCTCGCATAAAACCAATCAATCACACACCTGCTGGTTTATTGGCACCATTAGAGATACCAAAAGGACCCTGGGAAGATGTAGCTGCCGATTTCATGACAGGCTTTCCCGAAGTAAACGGGTTTGATGCCATCCTGGTGGTGGTAGATAGGTTTTCAAAGGAAGTGGCATTCATCCCGACCACCAAGACCATCACAGCTCTTGGTACCGCAGCCTTGTATAGAGATTATGTATGGAAGCATCATGGACTTCCCTCCACTATAGTGTCCGATAGAGGACCCCAATTTGCTTTCCAAGTTATGGAAGCATTATGTAAAATGCTACAAATAGAACACCGCATGTCTACCGCGTACCATCCCCAAACGGATGGCCAAATGGAATGGACGAACAGGGAATTGCAACAGTACCTGCAGATATTTGTAGCCGAAAAACAAGATCAATGGGTTGAATGGCTAGCCATCGCCCAGTTTAATTTCAACAACACACAGTCCACCGCTACGAAGGCGACACCCTTCTCTCTCATGAAGGCGTTCAACCCCCGCATGGGAATCAAACCCAAAGTCACTCATTTACCCACGGCAGCAGCCTTTGCCGATAACATGAAAAAGGCACTATTGGATGTGAAAATGGCCTTGGAAAAAACGCGCGAGCGCATGAAACTCCAGGCGGATAAGCATCGCGTGCCGGCCCCGGCTTACCAAATAGGGGATAAAGTGTGGTTGTCCACGGAAAACCCCACACTGGGAGATCACCCATCCTGGAAATTAATGGAGTGCTGGATAGGACTCTATACCATCAGGGATGTGGTTGGGAGTAACGTGGTATCCCTGCATTTGCCGAAATGCATGCGGATCCATGAAACGGTTAATGTTTCACGCGTGAAACCGTACTTTCCCCCTGCAGAAGGGCAGCCGGTGGATAAACCTGGCCTGATAGTTGTCGACGAAGAGGGCTCTGAGGAGTTTGAAGTTGACTATATAGTGGACTCGTGCCCTGTTGAATGGAGCTTTCAATATTTAGTGCATTGGAAGGGCTATGGGGAAGACGATCGCACTTGAGAACCAGCCTCTGGTCTCAAGAACGCCCCAGATGCCACTAAATTATTTCATCGCAGGAACCCGGCAGCGCCGAGGAAACTAAACGGTCTGACATTGGCCGA
>JBBPKR010000222.1:0-14120 GCA_038089375.1 Pseudoaustroboletus valens | reverse complement strand
GGACCAAATTGAAGAAGGTCCTCCAGGAATTCCTGAAAACGCTGGGAGGGAAGGGATTTGTTATGCGAAGCGGTGTTCTGAGTCTTAGACCAAGGAGGAATCGCTCACGAAGAGTCCGCTCCTTGGAGTTCAAAGACAAGGGAGAAGGGTCTCAATATCCAGACACACAGCTGGAGCTCTCGGAGGACTAGAACAATGCTTGATTGCGTAGAACTAGCTAAGGGACATCATTGTACTGTTACTGGTATTTAAGGGTCAACCCATCGTGCACAGACCAAGCTGTGTAACAGTAGAGAAAGAGAGGAAGACAAAACAAGACGAAGAGATAAGATGATAAGGAGATAAGAAGATAGTGACTCATGTTGAATGAGTCACGCTAGATAAGAAGATAAGAGACAAGGTGAGATAAGCAGGTTAACTCCTATTGAGCAAGAGAAGGTAACCAGGGACAATCAAGGGTTAAGGAGTAACGAAAAGGAACGAAAGAAACAATGTCCAGCAATGACACTGGCAGATTGAAGGCATTCTCCACGGCAACTGTAACATTACCTCCATCGTAGGCTGGAGACTCTGTGTCCAGCAACAACTTATAACACACTTCCTCCAGAATTCCCCCCAACAGCTTCGAGGTCCTCCTCGCCTTCCGCCATGTGGAGTGGTTCTCTATCCTGTGGGCAGTCTGCCGAATAGTGATCCAATCGTCCGCAGTATCGACATCTGTGTGAACAGGCGCACTCTGCCACAGTAACTCCGGCCCTTCCGCAATGTTCGCAGTGATGATGGGGGCAGTACTCAAGAAGGTTATGTTCCTCTCCACAGAAGGAACAAGGGTCATCATGGTCCTCAGTGGACGCATATGGAGGTGGAGGAGTACTTCCCTCCTCGGCTGGCGGAGCAGGAGGAGGGACTGGGAGAGCGTCAGGGTTGAAGCGAGGGCCTGAGGCGAGGACAGGATAAGGGGACCCAGGGGTCTGAAGTGAGAGGGAGGAGCGACGACGGGTGACGGCAGGGCTGCTAGGTTGTGAATGGTGACGACAAGTTGGGGAGGAGGAGCCAGATGAAGACGACAAAGGAGGGATTGGGTGTGAAGGACGACGCATCCTAGAGTGGGTGGTTGTAGAGGCGAGTGAGATGGGTAGAGTAATGTGTCTCGAGGGGTGAGGAAGGTGCGATGAGAGTCTAGCCAGGTTACTCCTCTGGACTCGAGCTCGTTGTTCCTAAAAGGAGTAAGGGCTGGCTCGAAACCGACTCTGAAACGCCATGGCTTCCTCTGCATAGTCGTCCTGTCCCTGTCGAGTGAGTGAGTGCCACCAGCCACTGAAGGCGGAGAACAGGTCCCTGGGGTGGATGGAAGCTATTGCGTCATTAAGCTGAGCTTCCATGAGGGCAGAGAGGATGCATCGAAGGAGGGTGGAGAAACAAACTTGCATGGCCCCGAAGAGAGTGGGGTCTGACGTGAGGTCAGAGACGGGGGATCTGGGAGAAGAACAACCGAAGACGAACAAAAGAAAAATAGACAAGAAGCAGGTTACAAGCAGCCAGATCTCTATTTAAACCAATTCTTTCAGTGATGGTGTATACTAAAGCAGGGGACTCAAGAGCTGCGGAAAGTATTTCATCCCTGATTTCATCAGGGAGGAGAGACGGGACGATGGGGGCGTTGGGATGGGTACGACCCATGGAAAGGTCGTAGTCAGAGTTGGTGTCAAATACCTGGGTCATGCCTGGGTCTGTCATGTCGATGGAGCCCGATGGGTTATCCCCATGGGCAGAGGAGGAGGAGGGGCGAGCAGCAGCAGAGCGAGAGGCGGACGAGAGGAAGTTGTATGCCATGGTGGTGGGAGTTTAGATGGAGAAGGTGAAGGGATGACTGGCCTTATAAGTGAGAAGGAGCTTGTCGGAGTGGGAAAGATTAGACTCGGGTTCCCAGGTATTTTCCGATGAGGGCCAGCCTTTCCAAGACACCAGGTACTGCCTTTTGCCTCGAGGTCCGCGGTGTGAGAGGATTTGTTCTACCTCGTATTCTTCTTCGCCTTCTATCTCTTCAGGGGATGGAGATAGGAAGTTCGGACCATGTTCCGCCATCTCCCTATAGGTGGATAAGAGAGAAGCATGAAACATGTCATGGATGCGCCAAGTAGGGGGAAGTCGGAGGTGGTACGCCACCGGAGATATTACTTGGGTTATCTCGAAGGGTCCTTCCCTTCAAGGAGCTAGCTTTTTGGACGGATATCGGAGATGAAGGTTCCGGTTCTCAAGCCAGACCTTATCTCCGACTTTCCATGGTAAGAAGCGAGATAACGACCTTTCCTTCATGATCCATTGGAATCTTTCATGTGCCGCCAGGGCTTCTTTCCTTCCTTCCTCGATAAGAGATAAGCGATTTTCCAGGGTTGGCAGGAAGGTTTTTCCAATTGGTGGATAAGCCCTGGGTTCGTATCCCATCATCAGGAAGAAGGGGGACTGGTTGGTTGACGAGTGATTGGAGGAGTTGTGGACGAACTCCGCAAGGGGGAGCAGGGAGGCCCAGGAGTTGGGTTTTCCAGAGCAGAAGATGCACAGGTATGTTTCTAACTCCTGGTTTACCTGTTCGGTTTCTCCATCGGTCTGGGGGTGGTAGGCGGTTGAGAGAGCAATGTCATATCCTAGGAGTTGAGTGAGTTCCTTGGCAAATGCAGAAGCAAACTGGGGGCCTCTGTCAGAAATGCACTTGTCATGTAGTCCGAACCTAGGGAAGATTCACTCGAAAAAGAGGGAGGCTACCCCTTTGGCAGTGATAGAATCAGTGCAAGGTAGAAAAAGTGCCCCCTTTGTAAGCCCATGGTCGACCATGACCAGAACAGCAGTGAAACCAGAGGAAACTGGCAACGAGGTGATGAGATCCAGTGAGATTTGCTGGAAGGGGTGGGTTAAGGAGGGGAGGTCGAGACGGATGGGTGTTAACCTTGTTGGCCTGGCAGGTGGCACAACCAAGGATGAAGCGGTGAACCAAGGAGGAGAGGCTAGGCCACCAGTAGTCTCGGGCTACCAGGTTCTGGGTGCGAAGGACACCTGGGTGTCCTGCAGTGGGGGAGTCGTGGCAGAGGCGGACGACGTCTAAGCGAAGCGGTTCCGGAACGTAGAGGCAACCCTTGTAATACAAGAGGCCTTGTTCCGTTGACCAGTCCAATGCTGACACTCTGGGGAGGAGGGAGGATCCTTCCGCCAGGTGAGAGAGGGCTGAAGATGCAAGAGAATCAGAGGAAGTGAGGTCAGCAATCTTCGCTGCGATGGCAGTATCCAGAGACCGGACAAAGAGGTGATCAGGAAGTAAGGTGACATCCACATTGTCAGAGGTGGTGTCGACATCGTATTTGTGGGATAGGGCATCAGCTGGAGCCATCTGAACACCAGAGAGATGGTGGAAAACAAGGTCGAAGTCCATCAGGAAGAACTGCCATCGCGCATGCCGTCTAGAGAGTCGTTGGGGTTGGCGGAAGTAGGTTAAGTTCTTGTGGTCGGTGAGCATGGTGACAGGGAGGCCAGTTTCCTGAAGATAATGTCGCCATTCCTCCAAGGCATGAATGACTGCCAGGAGTTCCCTGTCATAAATGTCGTAGTTTCATTCGGCAGGGGAAAAGGTCTTGGACAGGTAGGCACAAGGTTAAAGATCTCCATTGCCATTCCGTTGCATAAGCACTGCACCAGAAGCGATGAGGGAGGCATCTGTCATAACAAAGAATGGTTTTTCAACATCGGGCATGCAGAGTAATGGTTTGGAGAGGAAGGAATGTTTCAGCTGGTCAAAGGATGTTTGGCATTCATCAGACCATAGCCAGGGGACTTCTTTCTTGGTGAGGTTGATCAGCGGCTGAGCGACTGCCGAAAAATTAGCAATGAATTTTCGGTAGAAGTTACAGAAACCAATGAAAGATTGAACTCCCTTCAGAGACTTGGGGGGTTCCCAGTCCTGAATAGCAGTGAGTTTGGCAGGGTCCATATGCAGTTGTCCAGGTTGAATAACCAGTCCGAGGAACTCTACTTCACTGGAGGCGAAGACACATTTCTCAAGTTTGAAATGAAGATCATGTTCTCGAGCTCGTTGCAGTACCTTCTGTACTCTTTCCCAGTGGAGGTTGAGATTATTGCCAGAATGGATTATAAAGTCATCCATGTAAATGATTAGCCATCCCTCAGCAAGGAAGTCGCCAAAGATGTTGTTCATCATTGCTTGGAAGGTAGGGGGTGCGTTGCAAAAGCCGAAAAACATGACATTGGGTTCAAAGAGGCCGAAGGGGGTGATGAAAGCAGCTTTCCACCAATCTTCCGGTTTGATTAGGACGTTATTGTATCCCCAACGAATGTCTAACTTGGTGAAGAGGGTGGACCCCTTCAGTTTGTCGACAAGGTCAGAGATATGGGGGAGTGGATAGGCGTTCTTTACCGTGGCCGAGTTGAGATACCGGTAATCCTGACAGAGTCGGAGGGTTCCATCCTTCTTTGGGACAAAGAAGAAGGGAGAAGCCTGTGGGGATTTGGATGGGGAGATCTTTCCAGATGTCAGGTGTTTGTCAATGAACTCTTTGCATGCTAGGAGTTCCTTTGGGTTGAGAGAGTAGGCCTTGGCTACCTTAGGAATGAAATCTTCCTTTAGTTCGATGGCATGATTCCAGGGACGAGATGGGGGTAAGGATGAACCAGTGGGCTTCTCGAAGACATCCTTATATTCTTTGAGTTCCGTGGAAAGAACAACCTTTTCCCTTGGTTGTTCTATTGCGATTTCAGTGGCAATGGTTGTCTTTCGCACGTCTAGGTATTGAGAAAGGTATGGGGTGTCAGGGGAGGAGGGTGGTTCTGGAATGGAGACCACTCCAGTCTTCCAGTTGATGAGGGGGTTGGCCTTCTGAAGCCAAGGGAGTCCTAGTATTACCTTTTCCTTTCCACATCTCAAGACATAGAATTCTTTCTTTTCTTTGGTATTTCCTATCTGAAGATTGAGAATGGTTTTGTAGCGGATAATGCCTCCCTTGTTGGGCGTTCCATCGACGTTGGAGGTGATGACTGGGATGGTCATCCGGGTGAGGGGGAGATTGAGCTGAAGGGCAAGATCCCTATCTACAAAGTTACCAGTGGCTCCACTGTCCACTAGTGCGATTTTGTCGACGATTTGCTGTCCCTCTGTGGTGCAAAGAGTGATAGGGAGTTTCATAGATCGTTCTTTGCTACCAGTATTGTACACAGAGGCGATAGTTACTTTAGGAAGGGGAGACGTCGGGGCTTCCTTCCTTTTCAAAAATCCTCCTTGATTTCATCTATTTTGGTGGAGGAGACAACTTTCGCCTTGTCATCGTCATAGACGGTTTGTAATACTCAAAGGATCTCTTCCTTAGAGACCTTCTTTGCTGCTAGGGAGTCAACATATTTCCCTAGATTGGATCTGGGGGGTGCGGGGGTGGTGGAGGCTACTCTGGCCACTACAGGCCGAGAGGGGTTTCGAGGAGGGAGTGGAGGTCTGGAGGGGAAAGGAGGTCATCTGGGGGTTGAGGGAGAGGAGTTGCCACGATGGTTGGATGCTCTGCAGCCTTCCTAATGGCAAACGAAGCATAGTCCCTTCCTCATATGGTCAGCTCGTTGGAGGGGGGAGAGTCGAACTGAGTCGACGTCCATAGCCATGGAGTCTCTTGTTTGGAATGATCTGAATCCTAGGCCTTTCCATAGGTTCGCAATTCGTTCCTTCTGGACATTAAAATCTTCCGCTTTCTTGATCCAATCCTTGAAGGTGGTTGGCATGGTAGACATGGAGAGGATCATTTCAGCGATCCTGGGGTGAACTCCTTTCATAAACAGGAGAATTAGTGTCTCGTCATCAGCTAGTCCCGCTCTGGCAGCTAGGAGTCGAAACTGGTTGATAAAATCCTGGAATCCGGTGTCCTTGTTCTGGTTCTGGGTTAACTGTTCTAATTCCCTCCTGGCAGACTCCTTTAGGTTATAGGGAAAAAACGTCTTAGTAAAATCTTCTTCGAACTTAGCGAAAGTTCGTTCTGCTGGTGTAGTAGCCACATCTGATACCTTTCGGTACCAGGTTTCAGTGAAGGGGGCGGCCTTATCCTTCAACTTGTTGAGGCAAGTGAGGAGCTGGGCATTGTCACTGTATAGTGTGCTATTCATTGTGAAGTAGGCCTTCATGGCCAAGATCTATCGCGTAGCATTCACGAAATCTCCGGTGAAATCATCAGGGAGACCAGCCTTTAGTTCTGTTGCTCGACCACTCATTGTGGTGGTTTGTCCGCTTACGGCAGTGGGGGTAGAGGTGTGGGTGGAAGGGGAAGGGTGAGAAGTCGACGGATTGGAAAGAGGGGGGGGCGATGGTCCTTATCTTTCTGGAGATGGCTGGACCTGTCCCGGTGAGGAGGGACTGGGCGGAAGAGGAGGTGATGAAGGGAGTTCTGGAGGAGGACTGCTGCGGCTGTCGGGGTTCTTCTTCGTCGCTGTCGTCGCCAGGGACACGAAACCCTCTGGGCGAATGGTGCGAAATGGTGGTGGTCTGCTAAGCAGCAGAGGCAAGGGGAATAGCTAGTTCTTTTGTTACGCGAAGCGGTGTTCAGAGTCTTAGACCAAGGAGGAATCGCTCACGAAGAGTCCGCTCCTTGGAGTTCAAAGACAAGGGAGAAGGGTCTCAATATCCATACACACTGCTGGAGCTCTCGGAGGACTAGAACAATGCTTGATTGTGTAGAACTAGCTAAGGGACATCATTGTACTGTTACTGGTATTTAAGGGTCAACCCATCGTGCACAGACCAAGCTGTGTAAGAGTAGAGAAAGAGAGGAAGACAAAACAAGACGAAGAGATAAGATGATAAGAAGATAAGAAGATAGTGACTCATGTTGAATGAGTCACGCTAGATAAGAAGATAAGAGACAAGGTGAGATAAGCAGGTTAACTCCTATTGAGCAAGAGAAGGTAACCAGGGACGATCAAGGGTTAAGGAGTAACGAAAAGGAACGAAAGAAACAATGTCCAGCGATGACACTGGCAGATTGAAGGCGTTCTCCACAGCAACTGTAACAAGAACCATACAAGTCAGTCTGAATGTGATATGCAGAAGACCAGCCATGCACCTAGGCTGCCACAGCCACCACCCAACGATGCTGGACGACATGCCAGCCACCCAAATCCACCACACCAACGAGGACGACTCAAACTGGCAGGCTAATCAGTCAAGAGTGTTGAGGCATGACCCTCCAAATTGGGTAATCATGTGGACATAGTGCAACGGATGGACAACGGACTACACACCTGCACATAGATGCTACAAGACTATCACTCATCCAACAGGAAACCTTCTATAGGTATTTTACATTCTTTTTCATTATTCTTATCATTCTACACTAGTTACCCTACTTCCGCTTGAGGGGGAGTGTTGGAAATCAAGTGGTGTGCAATACCATAGCCACTGTATTACATAATCATGGACTATTTCGAACCTTCGTAGTATACCTTTACTTTAGTGACTACTACTAGAGTATTCAACAGGTAGCTACCATTCTTTCAATATAGTGACTACTACTAGAGTATTCAACACAGTTGTCCTCATTAATGATGGGTGAAAAAGGGGAGGAGGTATCCTCGACCATAACAAGTTGTAGGAAGTATGTGCCTGTAACTCATGCACTGGGAAAGGCACCACCTTCACTGATCTGGATTTCCTGGCATTCTCCCGATTGCTCACTCATCTCCACACTAATCCCTTTGAGATTCCTACCAATGCAGACATTGAGCCCTAGGAAGGGAGTAATGTTATGTTTTCATTTCTTTTCTAGGTTCTGTTACGCGTGACTGTGACATGTAACGTGTGACACGACCAGTAGTGTCAAGTGATGTACCAAGGGGTTACAGCGACAAGCAGTACCCTTCTCTCACTGAGGTGAGCGACGGCTGTAAACGACAGCAGCCATGGCAGGAAGTCTTCAAGACTCTCTTCAATGCAGGTGGCATAGGACGATGTCCTAGAAGCTGACCTGGAGAGGTTCAGCTCTCACTGACAGAGGTTCCCTACCTAGGGATAGGAGCGGCCCTCAATGTAGAGGACGGCAACGACGTTGAGGAAGTCTAAGGCCCAGCTTAGACTAGAGGATGAGATAGAAAGAATCAACCAACAGACTTGAAACTATGTGGTATTGTGTAGATCAAGGTTAAAGGTATAAATACAGGAAAGAGAGGTTTATATACAGTATCATAACGAGTTCAAGCAGAGCTTGAACTAGTTTAGGGTAGGCACTATCGAGTCATAATGAGTCAGTGATATAAAAGGAACTACGAGGCTATGCGCAAGAGAGCATAGCTGAGGAGGGCAGTGTCTAGTGACAAGAAATGAGTCAAGAATAAGTAACACTGCCTAGAAGGCAGTGGTCAGCACAGGAGACGGAGAGAAATGGAAGTATTGGTGCCACTCCGCCGGGGAGCAGTCTTGTGCGAGCGCAGCATTCCAGTCGTCCTCGTTAATGACGGGGGAAAAAGGAGAGGGGATATCCTCAACTGTAACAGGTTCTAGACTCTTTACATCACTAATATGTCATACCTCGTGTATGCCATGTGTATAGCTCATGTACCATAGTATATACATAAAGTCTCGTCATGTATTATAGTTCCCCACTTTGGAATACTCATTTATTTGTCAAACCACTCTTCTCGAGTCTTCCTGAATTCTCTTTGAGTTGTAGGGACTCTTCGTGTTACGAATCTGTTCATTTTCACCTAGCTTCATCATGTGACTAGATCACCTGACACATCACATGACCAGATCATGTGACCGGTCTAGACCCTTATCTCTTATCTAACACGTGTATTAATCTCCGTCATCTTCTACTTCTTTTCACACGATCGTGAGAACCCTTTAACCATGTATAGTAACCCTTATCATAGATAGTACCTGACACAGCTTGGTCTGTGCGCAGCATGTAGTAGTATAAATATGAATGCCATCCAACCGGACAAACCAGTTTTGTCCTTGTTGGGATTCCCCTAACGAGCGCATTGCCATCCTTAGTCCTGTCCTATCGACTTGGAGAGTGGGTCCTAGACATCTTGTCTTAGGGTTGCCTTCAAAGGACAAAACTACTCAGTTTACTACCTACTCTCCCCGCGACCGGGTTATGTCGCAACATATCATTTCACTTACTCTACCTCTCCAATTTTGTTTCCCTCATACCTCGTCAAGTGTCATCTATTGCACTTGTGCACACCCAGACACCAGGGTTAAGGTGGTTGGTCATACTGTTGTGTCAATGGCGCAGAAAACAACTGCGACTTCAATTGTTGTGTGCGGGATTGACTATCCCACAATCGAGTTCGCTTTGTAAAGGCTAAGACCCCATTCGAGAGGACATGCTTTACCGCTCGAAATTAGTTTTTAGCACTTGACACTGTTCGGTGTTCCCCAAGGTGCGATCAGGGGTAATTGTGATATTTTCCACACAACGAAGGATAACTCTTTGTCATTGTAAAATAAGAGTTGTAGTCTCGGCGCACTAAAGTCGTCAGCCATAGCCAGGCAGAACCCATCTCCTCCACTAGTATAGTACGACTCTGCAGCGAGCCAAATCTCCTGCGAAATTCACGCATCTGAAGATAGGTGAAAATTGTCAACCTGGCCATATACTTTGGCAACATGTCCCTTGCAGTTTGCCCGACCTTTCCAGTCCCTCATCTTGCCACTCCGGGACCCTCCGATAACGACATCCCGGATGGTCAATTCTTTTTCGAAATCACCGGAACCACCAATCCAGTCATCATCCAAGATTGCCTAGACCTCCTGAAGGGAACCCTCCCTATCTACGTTTATGACAAACACCTCTACGTCGGACGAAGAGAGTTCCTCCTTGAGTTCCCACCTCTCCTCCCCATCGATCGAGGAACCCACAGTTAGGATGGCCGGGGTAACCATGGACGACTTACGGGCCCAGATAGAACTGCTCGTCACCGCCCTTGCTACACTCCAGGACCAGCAGAACCCCACCGTTCCGATTGCCTCCGTCGAAGTACGGAAAACAATCGTCCCTGTCCCAGACCCCAGACATTTTGATGGGTCATACCAACATTTTGAGGAATGGTGGATGAAGGTCTTGGTCTATCTCGACTTTCACAAGGAAACCTACGCGACCAACAAAGATAAGACATTGGCCATACTCTCGCGTGTAGGATCGAAATCAGGAGATACCGATAAGAACGGGGCGGGTCTGTGGGCCCGAAATGAAATCAAGAAACACTGGGGAAAAGGACCCCACGACTACCCCACTATCGAGGCCGTCGAAACACAGATTCGAAGCTGGTTCACCATCGGCAACGAACGAGACTTGGCACATTGCCAGCTCCACACCCTAATGCAACGCCGAGGAGAAAGGACCCAGGTCTTCCTCACGAAATGGTTGGCCTTGTTCAACATGACCGTGATATCCCACAGCGAAGGGGTGGGGCTGCTGGAACGAGCGGTCTGCCAAGATGTAATTCGTCATATCTTCCTCGACGACAAAAGGGAAGTACTGGTGACGGATTACATTCCCCTCATCCAACGATACGCCGAAGCCATTGAAAGCTTCGAAACCAGGAACCGAGAACCTGTGGTCAAGAGGACCCCGTATTGCGACCCCAATGCCATGGACATAGACGCCATCTCCTGCACACCGCCCAAGGGGTGTTTCAACTGCGGAGAAGAAGGACATCTTGCGCGGGCATGTCCCAAGCCGTCCACCAAATGTGGGGACTGCAGTTGGTCAAGGGGAGGGCACAAGGCCAGGTGCAGTCAAAAGATTCAAGTCGTGGGAAAGGAAGTGGAGAGCGCCGCTATAACAAACAGCTCTGGGGTGGTCTCCTTGTCATCAAAGGCAGAGCCGGACCGTTGGCTAAAGGCGGTACAAGGAATGGACTATGAGGCTATGAGAGCCTACTTCTGTGATTTGGAAGAGACGGAAGGAAAGGGAAAAGGAAGGGGGTGACGAGATCAAGCCCTTGATCACCCCAAATAGACACTGTAATTAGAAATTCATTTCGCAATAGTTTCTCCTACTTAGAAGAAGAAAATTTGGATTCACGATGGGGTAGCCTCCCTGAATCCAACGTGCTGGCGTCTCACAATGAGTGCAGCTCCACGATAGGAGTATTTAATTCCGGCAATAAAGAAAAAAATAAATTTGTAGAACCATACCAGGACTTACTTGATCAAGGATTCGAACCCTTAGACTGTAATATACAAGAATCGTCTTCCGTTCCCTTTACGTATAATATGAAAATGATTCAAAAAGAGTTTCAGGAGAGCTCAACTCATAGAGTTGTCCGAGTCATCAACCTTGACAGCGAACTCACCATAAAAATAAACATAGTACAAAAATATCAAAATCTTACTGTCAACGCGCTCCTAGATAGTGGAGCAGGGGGAACTTTCATTGACAGGGAATGGGCAATGAAACACCGAATACCCATGGAACCCCTTGAACAACTCATACCCGTGTATAACGCCGATAACACGCTAAATCAAGCAGGCGGAATCACCTACTGAGCGGTGCTGGTAATAGACTTTGAAGGACACCGAGAAAAGCTTATGGTGGAAGTCACCAATCTGGGCCAGAACCAGATGATCATCGGAAATACATGGTTACGGCATCACAACCCCCGAATTAACTGGGAAATGGGGCACGTGGCCATGACAAGATGTCCCAAGTCGTGTAGAGCGTTGAATGCCACTTATCGAAATAGGCTGGAAGAATGGGAAAATAAATATGGGCATACGCATGGACAAACGAGATTAAACACCATAGCTAAACCTGTATTTGAGGAACCGTTCAATCTAGTTCCGAAAGAGTATCATGATTATTTAGATGTCTTCTCAAAGAAGGCGAGCGAGAGAATACCCGAGCAAAAACCGTGGGATCACGCCATTGACTTAAAACCCGACTTTAAACCCAAAAAAGGAAGAGTGATTTCCATGAGCCCGGATGAACAAGCAGAGGTGCAGGCATTTCTAGATGACCAGTTATCTAAAGGGTACATTCGTCCCTCTAAGTCCCTGCAAACGTCACCGGTATTCTTTATTCCAAAGAAAGAAGGAAAGAAGAGAATGGTTATGGATTACCGCTACTTAAATGAAGGGACTGTGAAAAATAATTACCCTCTACTGCTCATTTCCCAACTTATCGATAAATTAAAAGGAGCAAAGCTATTTACGAAAATGGATCTCCAATGGGGATACAATAATGTATGGATCAAAGAAGGAGATGAATGGAAAGCGGTGTTTGTCTGTCACAAGGGGTCTTTCGAACCTACTGTTATGTTTTTCGGACAGTGCAACTCGCCCATAACCTTTCAACAGATGATGAACGAAATCTTTGGCAATATGGAAGATGTAGTTATTGTCTATATCAATGACCTTCTTATCTTTACAAATATCCCTAATCGCGATGAACATATAAAGAAAGTTCGAGAAGTGCTGGCATGACTTAGGAAGCATGATTTATTCGTTAAACCAGAAAAATGCTCCTTCTTCCAAACCAAAGTAGAAATGCTAGGGATGGATGTTTCCACAGAAGGAGTAGTCATGAGCGAAGCTAAGCTCAACGGGATAGCGGGATGGACAGCCCCCATGAACGTCAAAGGAGTCAGGAGCTTCTTAGGGCTGGCCAACTTCTACCGGAGATTCATCAATGGATACTCCCAGGTAGCGCGACCCCTTCATGACCTAACAAAGAAAGATCAACCTTGGATCTGGGGACCAGATCAACAAGATGCGTTTGAAACGCTTAAATTAAAATTCACCACCGCTCCGGTATTGGCTTATCTGGATGATACTACTCCATATCAGGTAGAATGTGATGCCTCCGACTTCATAGTTGGGGCAGTCTTATCAACAAAAAAGGAGGACAGATGGCACCCGGTAGCCTACATGTCTCACACAATGTCACCCGAAGAGCATAATTATCCCATCGAGGACAAAGAAATGCTAGCCATTATCTCTGCTTTAGAACAATGGCGCCATCACCTAGAAGGAGCACATTTCCCTTTTGAAGTGTGGACAGATCACAAGAATCTGCAATATTTTATGACGTCGCAAAACTCAAGTCAACGGCAAGCCCGATGGGCTCAATATTTATCTAGATTTGATTATCGATTAATCAACAAATCCGGCACTTCTATGGGAAAAGCCGATGCCTTGTCTAGACAAGAAGATCATGCTGTTGGAATAGAAAACGACAATCATGATGTCACGTTCATTCCCCAGGAAAAAGTCATTGCTCAAGTAGGATCAGAGAAAAGCCTATTCGAGTGAATATTACAAGCACACGAATCTGTATGAAATCCCGACAGAAGTGTGAATAAACTAGGTACCTGGATGTACGACAAAAAGATATGGGTACCATCATACCTCCGGCAAGAGGTAATCACTTGTTATCATGACCATCCACTGGCCAGACATAAGGGAGTAGAAAAGACTATGGAGTTGCTCACCTGATATTACAAGCGGCCGGGCCATCATCAAGATATTGTAAATTATTGTCGTACCTGCCAATGCTGTGCACGGATGAAACCAACCAACCAGGCCCCTGCAGGACTCCTGGCACCCCTGGAAATACCGAAAGGACCATGGGAGGATGTAGCTGCAGATTTTGTAACAGGCTTTCCGGAAGTAAACGGGTGCAATGCCATTTTAGTAGTGGTAGACAGGTTTTCAAAAGAAGCAGTGTTTATTCCTACGACAAAGGAAGTTACCGCCCTTGGCACCGTGGCCTTGTAGGAAATATATACCTCAGTAGATTGTATGGCAACCAACTACAGTGAGCTCAAAAACCGTTGCAATGTTTTGCAGTTTTGAACTAATGGTGGTGGGACACTTGATGGTGTGGGAATTTTGCTTAGCATTAGTGGGACCAAATAAAGTACTCACTCTTGGCTTGCTGACGGTGCCTTGGTCATGTGATGTGACTTGGTGGCTGTGGAGATATGCCCATTTCAAAACAGCAATATTATTGCAACAGTTTTTGAGCTTTTGATATGATAGATGAAATCACAGTCAAATCAAGTTATATATGGCATTGTTTGGTCATGTAAACAAGGATACATATTTAAACATTATGTCTGAGTTTGAAAAAGTT
>JBBPKR010000221.1:0-14133 GCA_038089375.1 Pseudoaustroboletus valens | reverse complement strand
GTGGGCTCGTCGAACTCCTCCAGGACCAGATCGAAGAAGGTCCTCCAGGAACTCCTGAAAACGTCGGGAGGGGTGGGATTCATTGTCGATGAAGGATTCGACAATGGGGGTGAGGAGGTGGTGGAGGAGGGGGAGGTCGAGTTGGGCGATCGCGAGATCAAACCCTGCGTCGAAGAGGGCGTCGAGGAACGCGACTCTAAGTTCGATGATAACGTTGGTAATGAGAGGGAGGGTGTTGGTGGAGTCGGGGGAGAAGGGGTTGGTGTGCTCAGCAGTAAAGGAACCTGGCGAGTGCCAGGCGGCCCTGGAGAAAAGGGATCGAAGTCCCGCGAGTTGGAGGTAGCTGCTGACGAGCGACGTGATAATGGGGTCCGAAGTGAACTCCGGAGTGGTGCGTAACGCAACCAGGGCTTCTCGGTCTTCGACAAGCGTGGCATAGAGAATACATCGAGAGGATGGGATCAGGGAGGCAAGGGCAGCATGGACGGAAGGGTAAGAGTGGGGGATGATGGCCATAGAGGAACAAGAGTGGTTTGAGCTCCGCTACAATTTGTTTGTCTTTTTATATGCCAACAGAATTGTCTTGGCATTAGTAAGGTGGCGTTCGGGTTCCCACGTTCTTTCTGAAGCCGGGTAGCCAGTCCAGTGCACGAGGTACTGCCTCCGTGATGGAGATCTGCGGTGATTGATAATGGATTCCATGGTAAATTCTTCTTCCGATCCGATGAGTTCGGGCGGAGGTCGGGAGAAGTTGGGGCCGTGTTCCGGGGTCTCTTTATAGGAGGAGAGGAGGGATGCATGGAAGACGTCATGGATCTTCCATTGTGGGGGGAGTTTGAGTCGGAAGGCCACTGAAGACACTACCTGAGTGATCTCTAGTGGTCCGACGTGTTTGGGGGAAAGTTTTCAGTTGGGGACTTGGAGCTTTAGGTTCTTGGCATCAAGCCAGACCTTATCTCCGACGTTCCAAGGTTTAAACCGTGAGAAGACTCACTCTTTCATTTTAAGTTGAGCGAGTTGGTGAGAGGTTTCTGCTTCCTTTTGGGCGGTTTCGAGAAGGGAGAGGCGTTGCTCAAGGGCGGGGATATAGGTTTTCCTGAGTGGAGGATAAGAACAAGGTTCAAATCCGTAGAGGAGGGAGAATGGGGATTTGTTGGTGGAGGAGTGGACAGCGGAGTTATGGGAGAACTCAGCCCAAGGGAGTAGGTCAAGCCATTTCATAGGCTGACCTTGGCAGAAGATGCGGAGGTAGGTTTCTAGCTCCTGATTGTAACGCTCAGTTTGTCCATCAGATTGGGGATGGTATGCTGTGGAGAGGGCTAAATCGTATCCAGCGAGTTTGGCAAGCTCTCTGGCAAAGGCAGAGGCGAATTGTGGGCCACGGTCAGATATGAGTTTGTCATGGAGACCGAAGCGTTTGAATACATGATGGAAGAAGAGGTCGGCGATGTCAGCAGCATCGATGGTTTTTGAGCAGGGGGCGAGAATTACCCCCTTACTGAGGCCATGGTCGACCACAACCATAATAGAATCAAGGCCGCGAACCGGGGGAAGGTCGGTGATAAGATCCACTGAAAGGTGGGCGAACGGGCGGGAGGTGTGGATGGCCAGCGGCACAGAGGGGGGAACAGTAGGGTGAGTTTGCACTTTATTGGCTTGGCAAACTGCACAACCGGCCACATACTTCCGGACAAAGGTAGCCATACCAGGCCACCAGTAGTCTTTAGAAAGGAGGGCAAGAGTACGAAGGTGGCCACCATGACCACCGGAAGGGAAACCATGAGCATCTTTGACCAGTCGAGGACGGGCAGGGTCCGGGACGTAGAGTCGGGAATGGAAGTAGAGTCGGCCATCCGAGTAGGTCCAGTCCGATGGGGAAGAGCGGAGGGGAAGGGAAGGAGACTCCGAGTGGAGTTCCTTCAAATAAGTAAGGACCAGGGGGTCGGACGGGGAGGATTCCTTGATTTGTTCCGCCAATGAGAGGTCGATGGAGTTAATATGATGCGCAAAGGCATTGTCGGGGAGTAATTGTACGTCAGCATTGTCAGAGGAGGTGTCGACGGAATTCTTCCGGGACAGGGTGTCTGCAGGGCCCATCTGGGTACCTGGGACGGCACGATAGGACAAGTCGAAGTCCTGTAGGAAAAGGAGCCAGCGTGCCTGGCACCGGGAGAGTTTACGGGGGTCCTTGAAGTAGGTGAGGTTCTTGTGATCTGTAAGAACTGTGACAGGGTGGGCGGAACCCATCAGGTATTGCTGCCATTCTTCAAGACCGTGGATGACCGCGAGGAGTTCGCGATCATAGATGTCGTAATTCCGCTCCGCCGGGGAGAAGGATCGGGAGAGATACTCACACGGGTGGAGGTCTCCATTGGAATCAGGTTGCATTAGCACCCCTCCGGAGGCTGTCAAGGAAGCGTCCGTCATGAGGGTAAAGGGTTTAGAGATGTCCGGAAAAGCCAGTACAGGCTTGGACAGAAAGGCCTGACGGAGCGACGCCACAGCGGTATCACAGGCTGGGGACCAGGCGAAGGAAACACTCCTCTTCGTAAGGTCGATGAGAGGTCGCACGATGTCCGAGAAGGACGGGATGAAGTGACGGTAGAAGTTGCAGAAGCCGAGGAACGACCGGACTTCTTTAACTGAGGAAAACGGGGCAGACCAGTCTGCAATGGCTTTAAGCTTGGTTGGGTCCATCTTGACTCCCTCACCGCTAACGACCATACCGAGGTATTCCACCTCTTTAGCCGAGAAGGTACATTTCTCGAGCTTAAGGTACATGGATAGTTCACGGATGCGCTGAAGGACTTTGTGCACGCATTCTTCGTGGAGGGAAGGGTCGGTGACGGAGTGGATGAGGAGGTCATCCATATAAATGATCAACCATCCTTCAGCGATGTAATCGCCAAAGTGATCATTCATAAAACGTTGGAATGTTGCCGGTGAATTACACATGCCAAAAAACATGACGTTGGGCTCGAAGAGGCCTAGGGGAGTGATGAATGCCGCCTTCCAGCGGTCCTCCTTCTTGATCAAAATATTGTTGTATCCCCATTGGACGTCAAACTTGGTGAAGAGGGAGGATCCCTTAAGTTTGTCGATGAGGTCGGAGATGAGGGGAAGGGGATACGCGTTTTTGATCGTGTGGGAGTTGAGGTACCGGTAGTCCTGGCAAGGACGAAGTTTCTTGCCGTCCTTCTTCTGGACAAAGAAGAAGGGGGATGCTTGTGGGGACTTGGAGGGGGAAATCTTTCCAGATTTTAGATTTTCATCTACAAACTCCTGGCAGGCTTTGAGTTCGGCCGGATTGAGGGGATAGTTCTTGGCTCTTTTTGGGACGAAAGAGTCCGAGAGTTCGATCGTGTGGTCATACGATTGGGACGGGGGTAACTTGGTAGTTCCTTCTTCAGAAAACACATCGAAGAAGGAGGAGTAGGCGTCAGGGAGGGTGACAGCCTCCGAGCCAGCCTGTTGGGCAATGGTGGTGGACAATGTAGTCCGGGCAAGCTCCACAAACGGTGGAGAACCAGGAGTGTTCAACATAGAACGTCCGAGGAGACCTTTACGATTTAGAGGCGTCGAGGGGCGTAAATATTTGTTGTAAAGGTTCCGAGAGATGTCGGCTTCCTCTCCTTTGCCAAGGAAATTGGTGAGATAACGTTGATGATGAGACTGGGGATGATCATCCCGAGTGTTGTTGTAGTCTTCTGGAGAAAGTTCCACTTTCCCGTCCCGCCATGAGATCTTTGGATTCATAGATCTCAACCAAGGGAGGCCTAGAAGTAGGTTGTCCTTGCCCTGTCCAAGGACAAGAAATGTTCATTGTTCCATGATGCCGCCATAGTCTATGACTAGTCGAGCTTTATGGGTGATGTCGCCAGCTTTGTTGAGAGTACCATCAACATTCTGGGCTTTAACGGGTCGAGGAAGAGGGGAAGTGGGGATATGGTGTTGATCGATGATGTGACGATTGATGAAGCATCCAGTAGCTCCACTATCGATCAATGCGGTAACGCTGATGTTTTGCTCCAGATTCTTGCTGGAAATAATGGTGACTGGAAGGCGAATAGAACTAGCCTTCATTCCAGCAATAAATACAGGAGCAATCGTAACTGAGGGTCCAGACACCGGTCCTGGCCCTCCTTCTAAAAATCCTTTCCGGTTTGGACGAGGTCAGAGGCATCGTCTTCGAGGAGATGAATGTCTTCGACTTCGTATACCATCCTAGGATCGTCTTCGTCGGCTTCCCAGATAGAGTTCCCGTCTTCGTCTTTGGCAGGATCGAACACAGCGTCGATCGCCTTAATGAGTTGTGCCTTGTCATAACCTTTTGACTTGGCAATCATGTTGTATGGGTCAACGTTGACCACGACATCCTTTGGGGTAGAAGGTGGAGTGGTAGTCTGTACCATCCGTACTTGGACCGTCGAGGTCGAAGTCCGCTTCTTAATGTTGGGGGTATACCCTGGGTGACATTTGGTAGAACAGCCTTGCTTCTTACAGATGAAGCATCTCCTTTCTCGGAATAGACAGGCTCGCTCCTCAGGTGCGAGGGTGAGGCGGTCTACATCCATGGCATTGGGATCCCGTCGGGAGGAGGAACCTCCATAGGAAGTATTTGGGCCATGTTGGAGTAGTCGGATTCGTTTGAGTCCTCCTTCGATCTCAGATGCCTTAGTAAACAGTTCCTCAATGGTTTTAGCAGTTTTGAGGATCCCGAAGAGCGTAAGCTGCTCCGCAATCTTGCTATCTAAACCTCAGAGGAACCATTCGGAGAGGGCGTGGACATCGGTGATCTGGGATCGGGTGGAGAGGAGGGAAAAGTTGGAGATGAACTTTTCGAATCCTTTGGGGTTGCGGGTATCCTGATTTAGGGATCTGAGTTCAACTCGAGCTTGAGAGGCCGAGTCGTAGGGGGAGAAGGTTGTCAGGAAGGAGTCACTGATCTTCTTGAGGGTAAACTGTTCGTCGGGTACTTTGTCGACGACTATCTTGGTCAGCCAAGACTCAGCAAAGGCTTTTCCACGGCCTTTGGTCATATGGTTGAGGAGTACCACCACCTTGGTGGACTCTGCCCAGTGGGGGTGAAGGGCGAGGTAAGCCCTCATTGCTAGCAGCCATCTGGTAGTGTCCTGCGGCTCGCCGGAAAACTCTTCGGGGAGGGCAGCCTTAATTTCGGTAGTCATACCGGTAGAGACTGGGATTGGGATAGTGGGGGGAATGGGTTCGTCAATGACCTCCACAGGCACAGGGTGAGATACCGCAAGTGCTCCGAAGGCGTTGGTGATGGCGGAGGCGAGGTTGTCTCTGCTTTCGTCGTCCAAGGGTGGGAGAGAGTTGTCTCCTATTTCTTCTCCTTCTTCGCTGTCGCTATTTTCTTCGTTTGTTTCTTCCTCAGGTGGAGGTAGCAGTGAGGATGAGATACGAGGGGTAGAGCGATTGGATGGTGGGAGGGTAGAAGGATGGGGGCGAGGAGAGGATTGGAAGGGGTTGTCCCACGGGCGAGCAGAGGAATTGGTGGGTCCTGCTCCGGAGATTCGACGAGACGTGATGACGATGAGTGTTGCTCAACGTAGAGCAATGGGGTGGGGTGGGATGGATAGAAACCTAGGCGTGGAGAGCACTAGGAAAAGATAACCTTGATCTTTTGTTACGTGTGACCGTCACGCGTAACGTGTGACATGACCAGTAGTGTCAAGTGATGTACCAAGGGGTTACGGCGTCAAGCAGTACCCTTCTCTCACTGATGTGAGCGACGGCTGTAGACAACAGCGGCCGTGGCAGGAAGTCTCCGAGACTTCCTTCGACGCAGGTGGCGTAGGACAAAGTCCTAGAAGCAGACCTGGAGAGGTTCAGCTCTCACTGACAGAGATTCCCTACCTCGGGATAGGAGCAGCCTTCGACGACGAAGACGGCAATGACGTTGAGAAGTCTAAGGCCCGGCTTAGACTTGAGGATGAGGTAGAAAGAATCAACCAACGGACTTGAAACTAAGTGAAGTCAAGTGAGAACCAAAGGATGGAACGGAAACGTTTCAGCTATGACAGCTGATCAATACTAAGTAAGACCTGATAGAGCCGGTTGGTTCAGTAACCAATGACATGTTGTGATTCATAGGAAATGGAAAGGAAAATGATAGGTAACAAGGGGAAGTCAAAATGTTAGAAGGTAAAAGAAATGGACAGGTAGACTGGGTAGACCGAGTAGACTGATAGTTGTCGGGCACCGGTCTTCGACAGTCTTCCCCAGGAATTGGGGTGGGATG
The DNA here is from genome assembly GCA_038089375.1 of Pseudoaustroboletus valens. NCBI lineage: Eukaryota > Fungi > Basidiomycota > Agaricomycetes > Boletales > Boletaceae > Pseudoaustroboletus > Pseudoaustroboletus valens. Next base: position 7,868 of record JBBPKR010000221.1, on the reverse strand, counting down.
CGAAACGGGTGTTATGGAAGATGAAATGAATATGTAAAGGAATATAATAATGAGTGATATGACCATAGAGACATACCGGTCTCTACACTGCGTGAGAGTATTTGTTGGTGATGTGTTGCATGCAAATATTCATAATGTGAGGGAAGCAACACATGCGACAAGCTTTGGGATCAAATTCAAACTCGCGCTCATCCTGTAAGATCTGTGCAAATACTGATAGGGCAGTGTCGTTATTCGTAGTGTTGTCCATCGTAAAGTGACCGATCTAGCAGTATGTTAGTAGTAGTCTAGTAGATAACGAATGGGCCAAGTATAATTTACAAACCTTGTCCATTGGTATCTTGGCCCAGTCAATTAGATACAGGATAACTCGAGCGATTTCCTTGCCCGTGTGTGCACCAGGAAGATTGTGGAAGGCGATCAATGCAGTCTTCATATTGAGTTGGTTAGAATGTTCACCCAATGAGTCTTGGCTGATCCAGTGGGCTGTGATTGCGATGTATGAGTCGAGCTTGCTGGCAGACCATATATCCGCCATAAACGAGATTGATCCAACAGCCCTCTGAAGTAAAGCATGTTGAATACTCTAGTAGTAGTCACTAAAGTAAAGGTATACTATGAAGGTTCGAAATAGTCCGTGATTATGTAATACGGTGGCTATGGTACCACACACTGCTTGATTTGCAACAAAGCAAACATCAGCAACGTCATAGTGAGAAATGATTGACCATAAACCTTCAGTTCATCTTTGAGCTGTCAGAATTTCTTTTGACAGTGATGGAGGATGAGCTCGCGAGTCTTGGTACGATGAGGGATATCGGTATCCAGCAGATCACAAGAAAGAAATAAGAGCAGTCGGCGAAATTGAGGACGTTCCATCACATAGATGGCCTGATCCGCACCCAAGTCAAACGAATCATGTTAGCAAAGTGGTAAACCAATTTACCTGGTCATCAACAATGATAAACTCAACGAGAAGTTCTTGCACGGTTTCTACAGAGTACTCTGAGAGATTTGTGCTGTTGTCAATCCTAGGTCACGCTCCGATATGGACTCTGTTACGGTCGAGGATACCCCCTCCCCTTTTTCCCCTGTTATTAACAAGGACAACTGGAATGCCGCGCTCGCACAAGACTGCTCCCCGGCGGAGTGGCACCAATACTTCCATTTCTCCCCGTCTCCTGTGCCGACTACTGTCTTCTAGGCAGTGCTACTTATTTATGACTCGTTTCTTGTCACAGACACTGCCCTCCTCGGCTATGCTCTCTTGCGCATAGCCTCGTAGTTCCCTTTATATCCCTGACTCATTATGACTCGTTAGTGCCTGCCCTACACTAGTTCAAGCGGAGCTTGAACTTGTTACGATACCCTATATAAACCCCTCTCTCTCATATTTGTATCTCTAACCTTGATCTACACAATACCACGTAGTTTCAAGTCTGTTGGTTGATTCTTTCTACCTCATCCTCTAAGTCTAAGCCGGGCCTTAGACTTCCTCAACGTCGTTGCCATCCTCATTGTCGAGGACCGCTCCTATCCCTAGGTAGGGAACCTCTGTCAGTGAGAGCTGAACCTCTCCAGGTCTGCTTCTAGGACATCGTCCTACGCCACCTGTGTTGAAGGAAGTCTCGGAGACTTCCTGCCATGGCCACTGTCGTCTACAGCCGTCGCTCACACCTGTGAGAGAAGGGTACCACTTGACGCCATAACCCCTTGGTACATCACTTGACACTACTGGTCGTGTCACATGTTATGCATCACAATCGATCATAACAAAAGATCAAGGTTATCTTTTCCTAGTGCTCTCCAAGCCTAGATTTCTACCCCACTCATCTCCACCCTGTTGCTCTACGTTGAGCAACACTCGTCGTCATCACGTCTTGTCGAATCTCAGGAGCAGGACCCACCAACCCCTCTGCTTGTCCATGGGAAAACCCTTTTCAGTCATCTCCCTGCCCCCCTCCCTCCACACTTCCACCATCCAACCGCTCTACTCCCTGTGCCCCTATCTCAGCATTACCACCACCTGAGGAAGAAGCAAATGAGGAGGACAGTGGTAGTGAAGGAGAAGAGATCGAAGACAACTCTCTCCCACCGCTAGACAATGAAAGTATAGACAACATCGCCTCCGCCCTTTCCAACGCCTTTGGAGCACTTGCTGTGTCTCATCCCTTACCTGCGGAAGTCATCGACGAACCCATCCCTCCTACAAACCCTATCCCCGCCCATACCGGTATGACTACCGAAATCAAAGCTGCCCTTCCCAAAGAGTTTTCCGGTGAGCCGCAGAACGCTACCAGATGGCTGCTAGCAAAGAGGGCCTATCTCGCCCTTCACACTCACTGGGCGGAGTCCACCAAGGTGGTGGTACTCCTCAACCATATGACCAAAGGCCGTGGAAAAGCCTTTGCTGAGTCTTGGCTCACCAAGATAGTCGTCAACAAAGTGCCAGACGACCAGTTTACCCTCAAAAAGATCAGTGATTCCTTCTTAACGATGTTTTCCCCCTACGATTCGGCCTCCCAAGCTCGTGTTGAGCTTGGATCCCTAAATCAGGATACCCATGACCCTAAAGGATTTGAAAAGTTCATATCCAACTTTTCCCTCCTCTCTACCAGATCTCAGATCACCGATGTCCACGCCCTCTCCAAATGGTTCCTCAGAGGTTTAGATAGCAAGATCGCGGAGCAACTCACTCTCTCCGGGATCCTCAAAACTGCTAAAACCATAGAGGAGCTTTTCACCAAAGCATCTGAAATCGAAGGAGGACTTAAACAAAGTTACTCCGACGTGGACCTCATGCCTCCTACGGAGGAGTCTCCTCCCGAAGGGATCCCAATGCGATGGATGTAGACCACCCCACTCTTGAACCTGGAGAGCGAGCCCATCTATTCCAAGAAAGGAGATGCTTCATCTGCAAAAAGCAATGCTGTTCTACCAAACGTCACCCAGGGTATACTCCCAACGTAAAGAAACGGACTTCAACCTCAATGGTCCAAGTACGGATGGTACAGGCTACCACCCCACCTCCTCCCCCTAAAGATGTCATGGTCAACGTTGACCCGTACAACATGATTGCCAAGTCTAAAGGATATGACAAGGCACAACTTATCAAAGTGATTGATGCTGTGTTCGACCCTGCCAAAGATGAAGATGGGAACTCTATCTGGGAAGCCAATGAAGACGATCCTAGGATGGTATATGAAGTCAAAGACATTCATCTTCTTGAAGATAATGCTTCGGATCTTGTCCAAACCGGAAAGGATTTTTAGAAGGAGGGCCAGGACCGACGTCTGGACCCTCGGTTACGATTTCTCCTGTATTTATTGCTGAAATGAAGGCTAGTTCTATTCACCTTCCAGTCACTATAATTTCCAGCAAAAACCCGGAGCAAAACATCGGCATCACTGCACTGATCGATAGTGGAGCTACAGGATGCTTCATCAATCGTTGCATCATCGATCAACATCACATCCCCACTTCCCCTCTTCCTCGACCCGTTAAAGCCCAGAATGTTGACGGTACTCTCAACAAAGCTGGCGACATCACCCACAAAGCTTGACTAGTCATTGACTATGGTGGCATCTTGGAACAACGAACATTCCTTGTTCTTGGACAGAGCAAGGACAACCTTCTTCTAGGCCTCCCTTGGCTGAGATCAATGAACCCAAAGATCTCATGGCAGGACGGGAAAGTGGAGCTTTCCCCAGAAAACTATAACAATACTCGAGATGACCATCCTCGGTCTCATCATCAACACTACCTTGCTAATTTCCTTGGCAAAGGAGAGGAAGCCGACATATCTCGGAACCTTTACAACAAGTACCTACACTACTCAACGCCTCTGAATCGCAAAGGTCTCCTTGGACGTTTTATGTTGAACGCTCCCGGTTCTCCACCATTTGTGGAGCTCGCTCGGACCACGTTGTCCACTACTATTGCTCAGCAGGCTGGCTCAGAGGCTGTTACCCTCCCTGACGCCTACTCCTCCTTCTCTGATGTATTTTCCGAAGACGGCACCACCAAACTGCCCCCCTCCCGACCGTATGATCATATGATCGAACTTTCTGACTCTTTTGTCCCAAAAAGAGCAAAGAATTATCCTCTCAATCCGGCTGAACTCAAGGCCTGTCAGGAGTTTGTTGATGAAAACCTGAAGTCTGGAAAGATCTCCCCTTCCAAGTCCCTGCAGGCGTCCTCCTTCTTCTTTGTCCAGAAGAAGGATGGCAAGAAACTTCGCCCCTGTCAGGACTATCGCTACCTTAACTCCCACATGATCAAGAATGTGTATCCCCTCCCCCTCATCTCCGACCTTATTGACAAACTTAAGGGCTCTTCCCTGTTCACCAAGTTTGACATACGTTGGGGATACAACAACATCTTGATCAAAAAGGAAGATCATTGGAAAGTGGCCTTCATCACTCCTCTTGGCCTTTTTGAGCCCAATGTCATGTTCTTCGACATGTGTAATTCGCCGGCAACATTCCAACGTTTCATGAATGATCACTTCAGCGACTACATCGCTGAAGGATGGTTGATCATTTATATGGATGACCTCCTCATCCACTCTGTCACCAATCTTTTCCTCCACGAGGAACGGGTGCACAAGGTATTCCAGCGCATCCGCGAGCTCTCCATGTACCTCAAACTTGAGAAGTGTACCTTCTCAGCCAAAGAGGTGGAATACCTTGGCATGGTCATTAGTGGCAAGGGAGTCAAAATGGACCCTACCAAACTCAAGGCCATTGCAGACTGGTCCACCCTGTTCTCCTCTGTTAAAGAAGTCCAGTCGTTCCTCGGCTTCTGCAACTTTTATTGTCACTTTATCCCTTCTTTTTCGGATATTGTGCGACCGCTTATCAATCTCACGAAGAAGAGTGTTTCCTTCGCCTGGTCCCCGGCTTGTGATGCTGCAGTAGCGTCACTCTGTGAAGCCTTCCTGTCCAAGCCAGTGTTGGCCTTTCTGGACACCTCTAGACCCTTTACCCTCATGACGGACGCTTCCTTAACAGCCTCCGGAGGGGTGCTGATGCAACCCGATTCCAATGGAGATCTCCACCTGTGTGGTTATCTCTCCCGCTCCTTCTCCCCGGCGGAGTGGAACTATGACATCTACGATCGCGAACTTCTCGCGGTCATTCACGGTCTTGAGGAATGGCGGCAATACCTAATGGGTTCCGCCCACCCCATCACGGTTCTTACGGATCACAAGAACCTTACCTACTTCAAGGACCCCCGTAAACTCTCCCGGCGCCAGGCGCGCTGGCTACTCTTCCTCCAAGACTTCGATCTGTCCTATCGTGCCATCCCCAGTATCCAGATGGGCCTGGCAGATGCCTTATCCCGGAAAGATTCCGTGGACACCTCCTCAGACAACACCAATGTTCAACTCCTGCCCGATGATACTTTCACGCATTACATTCGTGCCATCGACCTCTCCCTTGCGGAACAGATCAAGGAGTCCTCTCCATCCGACCCCCTTGTCCTTACCTATCTGAAGGAGCTCCACTTGGAGTCTCTGTTCCTCCCTCTCCGATCATCCCCTTCGGACTGGACCTACTCGGATGGCCGACTCTATTTTTGTTTCCATTTATACGTCCTGGACCCAGCCCGTCCTCATCTCGTTGCCGACGCTCATGGTTCCCCTTCCAGTGGTCATGGTGGCCACCTGCGTACCCTTGCCCTCCTTTCCAAAGACTACTGGTGACCTGGTATGGCTACCTTTGTCCGGAAATATGTGGCCAGTTGTGCGGTTTGCCAGGCTAATAAGGTGCAAACCCACCCCACTGTTTCCCCATCCGTCCCGTTGGCAGTCCACACTTCCCGCCTGTTCACCCACCTTTATGTGGATCTTATCACAGACCTTCCGCCAGTCTGCAGCCATGATTCTATTATGGTCGTGGTCGACCATGGCCTCAGTAAGGGGGTAATTCTTGCTCCTTGCTCCAAAACTATCGATGCTGCTGGCATCGCCGATCTATTCTTTCAACATGTCTTCAAATGCTTTGGTCTCCATGATAAACTCATCTCTGATTGTGGCCCCCAATTCACCTCCACATTTGCTAGAGAACTTGTGAAACTCACTGGATATGATTTAGCCCTCTCTACCGCTTACCACCCTCAATCGGACGGACAGATGGAGCGTTACAACCAGGAGTTAGAAACCTATCTCCGCATCTTCTGCCAAGGTCAGCCAATGAAATGGCTTGACCTACTTCCTTGGGCTGAGTTTTCACATAACTCCGCCGTCCACTCTTCTACCAACAAATCCCCGTTCTCCCTTCTCTATGAGTTTGAACCCTGTTCTTATCCCCCACTCGGAAAAACCTATATCCCTGCCCTTGAGCAGTGCCTCTCCCTTCTCGAAACCGCCCGAAAGGAAGTGGAGGCCTCTCATCAACTCGCCCAACTTAAAATGAAAGAATGAGTCTTCTCCCGGTTCAAACCGTGGAACGTTGGAGATAAGGTCTGGCTTGATGCCAAAAACCTGAAACTCCAAGTTCCCAACCGAAAACTCTCTCCTGAATGCATCAGACCACTAGAAATCACCCAAGTAGTGTCCTCTGTGGCTTTTCGACTCAAACTTCCCTCGCAATGGAAGATCCACGACGTCTTCCACGCCTCCCTTCTTTCCTCCTATAACGAAACCCCGGAACACAGACCCAACTTCTCCTGACCTCTGCCCGAACTCATCAGATCAGAAGAAGAATTTACTGTGGAATCCATTATCAATCACCGCGGATCTCCATCACGGAGGCAGTATCTCGTACACTGGACCGGTTATCCAGCATCTGAACGAACGTGGGAACCCGAATGCCACCTTACTAATGCCAAGACAATTTTACTGGCATATAAAAAGGTGAACAAATTGTAGCGGAGCTTAAACCACTCTTGATCCTCTGTGGCCATCATCCCTCATTCTTACCCATCCGTTCACGCTGCACTTGCCTCCCTCACCTCCTCCTCTCATCGCGTCCTCTATGCCACGCTTGTCGAAGACTGAGAAGCCCTGGTTGTGCTACACACCACTTCGGAGTTCACATTGGATCCAATCATCACATCCCTCATCCGTAGCTACCTCCAACTCGTGGGACTTTGATCCCTTTTCTCCAGGGCTGCCTGGCACTCGCCAAGTGTCTTTGTCGCTGAGCACTCCAACCCCTTCGTCCCCGACTCCACCAACACCCTCCCCCTCATTACCAATGTCGTCTCTGAACTTAGAGTCGCATTCCTCGATCCCCTCTTTGACGTGGGGTTTGATCTCTCAATCGCCCAACTCGACCTCCCCCTTGTTACGTGTGACCGTCACGCGTAACGTGTGACACGACCAGTAGTGTCAAGTGATGTACCAAGGGGTTACGGCGTCAAGCGGTACCCTTCTCTCACTGATGTGAGCGACGGCTGTAAACGACAGTGGCCGTGGCAGGAAGTCTCCGAGACTCCCTTCGACGCAGGTGGCGTAGGACGAAGTCCTAGAAGCAGACCTGGAGAGGTTCAGCTCTCACTGACAGAGGTTCCCTACCTAGGGATAGGAGCGGTCTTCGACGATGAAGACGGCAACGACGTTTGAGGAGTCTAAGGCCCGACTTAGACTGGAGGATGATTATAGAAAGAATCAGCCAACAGACTTGAAACTACGTGGTATTGTGTAGATCAAGGTTAAAGATGGAAGTACAGGAGAGAGAGGTTTAAATAGGGTATCGTAACGAGTTCAAGCGGAGCTTGAACTAGTTTAGGGCCAGTACCATGAGTCAAGATGAGCCATAACGAGTCATATCGAGTCAGTGGATATAAAAGGAACTGCGAGGCTATGCGTGAGAGAGCATAGCCGAGGAGGGCAGTGTCTGTGATAAGAAACGAGTCATGAA